>JAFBJS010000903.1:0-22188 GCA_016785265.1 Paraplagusia blochii
CATTCACCAGGACTGTGACTACTGTCTGGTTTTCTGTCCTTTTGTGTCAAGACTTAAGTCAGACATTAGCTCAGCCTTGGACAACAGTCCAGGTGAGAAACAACTGCATCATATCAGATTATTATTATTATTGTTATTATTATATGTTGACACCTTCCTGCTCACAGACGGTAAACCCATCATCCTGGTGGTAATGCATTACCACCACGATCCAGAACAGACTTTTGGTGAAAGTCATGGATCTGTGGAGAATCCTGGTGTCCTCCTCACCGTTGACATTGTTTTCTACAAACACAAGCTGCTGAAGTGCGCTAAAAACAACAAGGCCTATTCACAAATTCGGAGATTTTTGTCACTGGGAGAGGTAACAGAACAGGAACTGCTATCTGTATTTTTCTATTGCCAAAGTGAAGGACTATACTATTAAAGCTTCTATTTTCTTTAAGTTTTTTATTGAACTAAATGCAGTTATGGCCTAAATCTCGTTTTATTAAAAAAAAAAAAAACACACACACAATCATTACCGAGATGTTTTATGACATTACAGTTGGTAATAATAAATGGAAGTTATTCAAGAAGGTACCAAAACTTCTTTTTGTTGATAATAAAATTATCATTGATAATGTTAGTAGATAGCAAAAGTGAATGTTAGCTAAGAAATAACATGAATATAGCTAACTACAAAGCTATAACAATCATAATATCCCAATTAGAAAAGTGTTAAGTTAAAGTTAGTCAAAGCATAAAAACAACCATACAAACTGTTTTCTTTTTCTCTCTGCAGGAGTCTCAACTTACAACCTTGTTCAACTGTAAGTACTGTTGGTAACCTGTGAGAAGAATTTACCTTTTGTTTGTATTGTGAAAAGGTAATTTGAACATTTCCTAACAATTATTGTCCTCCTTGTGGGTTCTTAGGTTTGAAGACCAACCAAGTGACTGTCTATCTTTTTTTACTGGCCATGATCTTGGTGGTTTTAATACTCAAATTCTCTGGAGTGATAAATTAATCTCCCCGAATGCCAAGAACTATAATGGATTCGTTCCACAGCTTGGGTGGAATGACTATTGAATTTGCCAGAAGCATCAGTTCTGGGACAGATTATTTCTAAAGTTGAAAGATGTATATTTTACAGTAAGGACTTTTGTTTCAATCCCTCACTGGAACGTTGACTGTGTCTGTGTGAGTAGTGTGTCTTCATAGATATTTTGTCTCATAGATTAAATGCACATAAAAATATCTACGGCAAATGTATCTGTTTTTATGATGGGTTTATCTGTTTTATATGTTTTTAAAAGATTCAGGATATATGTCTCAGGATCGGTTCATCTTTCAATGAAAACAAGTTAATGCTCAAAAATACTTATTTACCTCAAACGCACAAGTAGTAACATCAGTAAAATGTTACCATTTGGAGTGGCCCCTTATTTCTTTCAGAGTTGTATATATGTAGTTGAGGCCAAGTCTGTACTTTTAAGGTTTCAGGTTCTAATCTACCAGATTCCAGGTTGCCACTGAGGTGCTCTGATCATAGCACCATCCACACCTACATATCTTTCATTGGGCTCACCACACTCAGGAAGGCTCACAGTATGGAGGATTGTGATTTGGATGATACCAGCTGCTGATAAGCAGATGAAGATGAATAAATTTAAACCAGGTTAACACCACTGGGAAGAGCATAGCATTAAAGTAGGTGTGCAAGCCTTTGTCCCAGTCATGGCAGGTGCATTGACACTGACAGCATTGAAATTATTTCCTATACATAACATTTTTCAAAAGTGAAAAATTTAAAATATCTTCCTACCCTCTGTTTTAAAGGTGGTAGCATGTTTTTATAATATTAATCTTTTGAACGAGAAGATAGCTAGATATTGTGGGTGTTTAAAGTAGAGTATAATTAGTATGAGTAGACTACTTCCACAAATTATCGTCACATGACATCAGTAACCTGAGGCCCTGGTGGCGAAGGCACAGGGCTGTAGTCTCTTTAGCCTATTTTGATAATCGGACTTGCTGGTAAAGACCCAGCCTGGATTATTCAGTCTGGGTGGCTGGAACATGGTGTCCAGACCACTTTCTCTACATCGACTCCCAGTAGAGGGTTGTGGTGGTCCATGTCTCTTGAGCTACACAAATTCTCTCTTGTTTCTCTGCTGCCATGTCCAAAAATGGTACACCAGAGAGTATACAACTAGTTGAGGTCCAACCTTAGATTTTATCCATAGTCAATGCCAGAAGAAGCAGCGTCAGAAGGGATTTGTCCGGGTTTATGTTGGCCCTGAGGTGCACAAGATTTTTACAAAACACTCTGTAACTTAGCCATAATTTTATGAGTTATTGACAACCCGCTGTCATTCCCATGGAACTGAGGATTGATTGCAGCATGGAGAAGGGGACCATGGTGCAATTCAGTGGACCCCAGGTCACCACCACACAGACCACTACTCTAGTGTGTCCAGGCATGTGTATGGCTCATACAGTAAGTCCATGGGATTGAGTCCTGGTGATCAATACAGAAAGGCGAGGTAATTGGCCATCATGTCATTTATCCTTCATTCACCCACTTAAACATATGTACAGTATAGGCTTAAAACTAGGGGTGTGAATCTTTGACTCACATAACAATCCGATTCAGGATTGGTTAATAAACATTTTAAACAATTCAATACAGTATGATCTAATTAGATTCAATGAAAATTGACAAGTTAATTCCCAAGTGCTTCATGTTTCAAAGATGAATAACAGAAATGAAATTTCAAGATAGTACACATCTGTTTATTCGTTGACCAACAGACACCTTGACATCTCCTTTTGAATTGCATGAAAATTTGTAATTTACTTATTTTAACTTAACTTTTTCACACAATTTGTCAATATGGCTTTTAAAGGAGAGCTGTGCATCTCGTATTAACCCAGTGCTTCCCAATCTTTTTCTGTTACGCCCCCCGAGCAAGAAGAAAACAATTCACACTCCCCCCACCCCATCACCCACTCTCCACCGCAAGTAAAAAATAGCATTTGTCTATAAAAAAAGTTATGGGTACACCTCTGCATAACGTTCTATCCTTGTTAACATAAAGAAAACTAAAAAAAACTATAGTTAAACTTACAAGGATGTGCAATTAGACTTTATTGTAGTACGGCGGAAAAAAAGCATGTTCCTCAGCATCGCACCGCGCCCCCCCAGGGGGGCTCGCCCCACACTTTGAGAAGCACTCTATTAACCCAAGATGTTTATACTGATAAATTGACAATTTGTATTTTATCTCCATAATTTTCTGGAATATAAACTGCTACTTTTTTCTCACGTCTTACTCACAAACCCTACGTCTTTTACGGTACGGCTAAAATATTTTTACTGCGAGCTTCATACTGCCATTACAATTTTTTGCCTGGTCAAAGCAATAACCGAACAGATCTCAGTGGACCAATGAAACTTTTCAAGTTATCGGTAACGTAAATTCATGTACACTTCAGTTAGTTATAAAGCTGCTGAATGTAAGCTTGGCGTCAACTAATCAATGGTGAGACATTATAGACAACAGCTCGAAGAACTAACTCAATGCATAAAGACAAAAAAAAGCTTATAGAGGTCATAAGGGCACAGTCTTGCAGACTGGGTGAACCTACAGAGAGCAGACAGTCGAGACGTTTGCACCGTGCAGATCAGAATGAAATGAACAAGCACCAGTGAAAAGAAGATGGAGGATTTTAAAGGTGGAACATCGTGATTTCTCAGATTTATGAGAAAAATGTTGTCCATCAGCGCACGGATCACTCAGACACATAATAAAATAGAACACAATACATATACAATAAAAAATATATATGCAAACATTTGTTTTACAATTAAGAATATTTTTTCAGCTTCATCTGGCGTACCCTTTTGAATTGCATGAACAGTTGCAAGATTTAACTTGAACTTTTTTTAACAGTATTTGTCAATATGGCCTTTAAAGGAGAGCAGTGAATCTAATATTAACCCAAGATATTTATACTGATTGACAATTTGTATTTTATCTCCATCAACAGGTATATCAGGATCAGGTGCCACTCTTCTTATTTTAGTGAAATACATGCCTACAGTTTTAGAAAGGTTTAGCTGTAGGCAGCACTCCTATAACCAGATTGTCACACAGAACATTGTTTTGTAATATAACAAGCGATAGATTCTGTTATTGCCTTGGACTTTGCAAAGTTATTGCCGAAATGCGGTTGAAAAAACTTTTGTATTCATTCTGAACGCTTCACTGATTACTGGTCGTTCTTGCTGGGCTAGCATCACCGTCATTGTCACCCAGTTATCAGTCCCACTGTGCCGTCTCTCCAGTTGACTGTTAAGGTTTGTTGGACCTCCAGTGTATTCAATTATCGCTCTACAGAGTTGGCAAATCGCATGTTTTTATTTATCTTTCCATCCTTCTTGAAAAAAAAAAGATGTCCAAACCTTTGATTTTAAATGAGATACGCCGTAAATTCCGACTGTGTGTGTACCTATAACTATTTTATAGACAAATGCTGTTATTTATAGTTGCGGTGGAGAGTGGGTGATGGGGTGGGGGCGCGTTAATTGTTTTTTTCTTGCTAGGGCATAACATAAAAAGATGGAGAAGCACTGGAATAGAGATATATGTGTGTCCAAGGGCTCTAACAGAGGAATATGTTTGTCTAAGGGCTCTAACCCAGCCACTAGGACACACAAGCCAGTGTTTTTTAGTGCCTGCCCCAACCCCAATATATGGTGAGCATTGCATCAGGAAGGGCAGCCGGCGTAAAAATATTTTGCCAAATCTAAGATGCGATACAACAAAAAAATTTCCATACCAGATCGGTCAGGGCCCAGGTTAACAACGACCACCAGCAGTGCTAACCTCAAGGGTACGGTTGGAAAATGTTGGTCGAAGACAAAGAAAAAGAGGAGGGAGATTGATTAAGACAAAGACTGAAAAGAGGAAGGTTAGAAGTGTTGGTCTGAAAGTTGGATCCCTGAATGTAGGTACAATGACAGGGCAAGGTAGGGAGCTGGATGACATGATGGAGAGAAGAAGAGTGGATGTGTTGTGTGCGAGAGAGACCAGGTGAAAGGCCAGCAGGGCTAGAAATATTGGGGGTGATCACCGCGGAAAAGCATGCAGAAAAGTATTAAATAGAAGGAGTTTAAAGTAGTTTGAAATAGTTTGAAATAGAAGGAGTGATGGTGAATGTCATCAGTGTTTATGCTCCACAGGTAGGCTGTGAGTTAGCAGAAAGTGAGTTAGAGAGCATCCCCAGGGGAGAGGTGATTGGAGCAGATTTCAATGGCCATGTAGGAGAAGGGAACAGAGGGGATGAGAAAGTGAAGGGTCAGTTTGGAGTTAGGAATAGAAATTTGGAAGGACAAGCAATGGTAGATTTTGAGAAAAGAATGGCAATGGCTGTGGTAAACACCTATTTACAAAAGAGAGAGAAACACCAAGTGACATACAAGAGTGGAGGCAGCTCCACTCAGGTAGATTACATTCTCTGTGGAAGAGGTAAACTGAGGGAGATAAGTGAGTGTAAGGTGGTGGCAGGTAAAAATTGTAAACAACATAGGATGGTAGTATGCAAGCTGACAACGTAGGTGAGAAGAAAGAAGAAGGTGAAGACAGAGCAGACGATCAAGTGGTGGAAGTTAAGAAACAGGAATGTTGTGAAGACTTTGGAAAAGAAGTGAGAACAATTCTGGGCTGTGGTGGGGAATTCCCAGATTACTGGGATACCACAGCTAGTGTCATTTGGGAGACAGCTAGGAAGGTGCTAGGTGTTTCTTCTGGACAAAGAGACCTGGCGGTGGAATTACAAGGTTCAGGAGTGTGTTCAGGGGAAGAGATTAGCAAAGAAGAGATGGGATAGTGACAGGACAGGGGAGAACAGACTGGAGTACAGAGAGAGCGCAAGGGAGGTGAAGAGGGAAGTGGCCAAGGCCAGGCAAAAGGCATACGAGGAGTTGTATGAGAGGTTAGACAAGAAGGAAGGAGAAAAAGAGTTATGCAGATTGCCAAGGCAGAGAAATCAATCTGGGAAGGATGTGCAGCAGGTGAGGTTAATTAAGAACAGAAATGAAAATGTCATCACCAGTGAGGAAGGTGTGCTGGGAAGATGGAGGGAGTACTTTGAGGGGTTGTTAATTTAGTAAAATGATAGGGAGCGTAGGAATGAGGAGCCAGTTCCCAACAGTGAGAAGGTAGATCAGATTAGAAAGGATGAAGTTAGAAAAGCTCTAAAGAGGATAAAGAGTGGAAAAGCAGTCGGTCTCGATGACATGACCAGTGGCGGTATGGAAGTGCTTAGGGGAAGAAGTGGTAAATTTTCTCACCTGGCTCTGGTGGAGACTGTGGAAGAGAGGTTAAGAAAAAGAGTATAGGCAGGATGGAACAACTGGAGAAAGGTCTCAGGAGTGATTTGTGATAGAAGAGTGTCAGCTAAGGTGAAAGGAAAGGTTTACAGGACAGTTGTGAGACTAGCCATTATGTATGGAGACACTAGGAATATGTAGAAGACAGGAGGCAGAACTGGAGATGGCAGAGTTAAAGATGCTGAGGTTCTCTTTGGGGTGACAAGGATGGCCAGGATCAGGAATGAGGTAATCAGGGGGACAACGAAGACAGGAAGGTTTGTAGAAAAAGCTAGAGAAGCCAGATTAAAATGTTTTGGACATGTATAGGAAGGGACAGTGGTTTTTTATTGGGAGAAGAATGCTAGACATGGAGCTACCAGGTAAGAGATGAAAAGGAAGGCTAAAGATGAGATTTATGGATGTGGTGAGGAAGGACATGGAGGTGGTTGGAGTTAGAGTTGATTATACAGAGAACAGGGTGAGATGGAAATTGTTGACTCGCTGTGGCAACCCCTGAAAGGAAGTGTTGTCTACCATGTTTCTAGTGGGGCTTCCTCCCACTAAAATAGCTAATGTCTCGCATCTATACCTAAACGCCTATGGCTACGTTCACACTGCGCCCTAAAACGACCCATATCCTATTTTTTTTCCAATATTCGACCTGCAACCGATTTGTTATTAACAATGTCAACAACACAGATCTGATTGGTCCTAGTTCCGATGCATATGTGTTATTTTCACATACAACTGCAGTCTAAACAGCCAGGTCACATTCATGCAACCATGGACCAATCACAAGGAGACAAACACCATCCCATGAATTCCGTATGGAGCCAGAATAGTCTCAAAATGGCACACACGTGTAAGCACTGATCCGCAAGCGTAACCACAGATTTGCAAGCGTATTCTGAGAAGAACACACGCCTGAGCACAAATCCACAAGCGTAACCCCAGATTCGCATGCGTATTCTGAGAAGGGCAATGCTTCAAAATACGTTGTTGTATGCGCATGCAAATTGTGCTTTTATTTTGTGAAACTACATGCATGCAAAATTTTTTTTTGCATGCATGTAGCACGCATTCACATGCGTAACTTTGCTACATCAGTCCATCACCAGCCAATTAGAAGTCTAACTCGTTTGCAGTCAATCACATGGCAGTGTCCCCACGAGGGTCCGTGTGGTGTCACTAAACTGCGCCCAAGAAACAAGTTCACATCCTACAAAAATGCCGTCTGGAAGCAGCAATATAGCGAGCGTTCCAGTATAAGTATCATGTTATAAAATGCTTATATAGTAACACTCTAACACTCGCTTCCAGATGCCATTTTATCTCAGTTAACATTATCCTCATTCATCCCTCACAACAATAGTCAATACAAATGGGCACCGATAGAAAAAGCTGCAGTATAAGAGTAAAAAGCCCTCTTTAATGATAGAAAAAAACATTTCAGCATCAACACAATGTAAATGAGTCTTCTCGTTGATGACATAAGAGACACACCGAACGGCGTTTCACTGGCAAATGTCCCAGAAATACTTTTTTCGAATACTATTAGTCCTGACATAGCCCGGGTATATTGTAGAAAGCATTATCTACAAATTAGCAGACCAGAACACACTTCTCCGTCAAGGGGGGTTTGTTGTATCAAAAGGTTCTGTCCACAACAGGTCAAACACGAATCAACTCATTTAGCAGTCTCAACAGTTATTTGACATTCTCAGACAATCATATCGCGAGACATACAAGACATTCATTAGACCTCTGAACTGTAAAATGTTGTGCTCCTGCACCTGGACATTGACATGTGTATATCTTGTTACTGTTATCTATGCCCTATGTTTATGTTGTGTCTTAATCAGTCTTGAGAATGCGTCTTGTATCTGTTACCCAGGTGCAAGTATCTGTTTTATCTCACATACCGTGGGTACTAAACTCTCTACAATTCTACAATAATGTTGCACATCAATATGGTCCAACACTTTGTCTGTTCATAACACACAATTCTGTTCATAACACACAATTCTCCACCACAGCTACAGAAACTCCACACGTTTAGTGAAAAAAGCGTCTTCAACAGAAGGTGGAGGTGAAGAGTGGCGGTCAGCAGCACTCCGTCGACAATGATGCTGTTCTGGTTATTCTCAACCCCCAAAAACGACCCAAGCTCTTTTCATCTTGTCAATTGTCAGAGCGTTTTCATACCCGAAAAGAACACCTACAGCTTCTGAAACCACTTGCCTATTGCAATGAATGGTCGGTACAATTCTAACGGCATGATCGCGATGAGGTGACTGTAACGTCTGCCCTCCTCTCGAACCGCTTCGTTCATGTTAAGGTTAAAGAATTTTTTTTTTGTCTTTTCAACCAGGGTTTGATCAGACCCTAATGTTCTCCAGGGGTTAGCGCCGTGCTGGACGGATGCGGCTGCTGCAAAACTTGTGCTAGGCAGATTGGTGAGTCATGCAATGAGAGGGACATCTGTGACGCGCACAAGGGCATGTTTATATGGATTTTGCAATGGAACTTTTTTTACTTGGTACAAACAGAGGAGAACCCACGTCAGTACAAAACAAACAGCCACAGTGTAGCTGTCACAATCAGTGTTGGGACAAACATGTTACTTATAGCACCGTCAGTAACGCAACTACTTTTCGAAACACGTCGTATTTCCAATTCAGTTTACTTTTGTGTGAAGGTGCTCCTTACTAGTTAATATTTAGGGGTAATTATTTATTAACATTGTTTCTCTCCGCCTGGGTGAGAGCAATATGGGCTCGGTGTCTACTGCTTATGATTGTGTGTGGTAACTCTTACATACATGGTGTGAAAGTATGTGAAACTCATGCAGTATGTAAATCATTACATTGAAAAGGGGCGATGATTGGTTGACATATGTTAATGTTTCATGCTAAGCCAAGCAGAAAGAGACCTGGGCGGGTCTTCTTGCCTAATAGGGAAATAAACAGCCTCACACACACAGGTGACACGGTACAGCAACACATCCCCACAGGCAAGACGGCAGCATGATTGCAATGTACAGCAAACTTATAACTTATTTCCAGACTCTAATTGCAGCGCTGCTCCCTGCAGCTTCACTCTCTCACTACCTCACATCCACACAGCTCTAACCACGTCTCCCCACACTTGAAAACATTAACTCTATAACTGCTGTATAAAACCTTATAACCATTACGGTCCCTCTAGATTTAATTATGATAGTTGCTACAGAGCACAACGCTTAACTGTTTAATCCTTTATAGGGCACTCATTGAAATTCTATGAAATAAAAAAAACAACTTTAGAGTGTTGTTGGGGGACATAATGTATGTTTCACATTAGAACATCACTCCTTCAACCAATCAGCAGGTACACCCCAGGTACCTGCTGATTGGTTGAATGACACAGTCATGTGATTGAATGAATTACATGACCAAAATCATGTGATTTTGGATAATCTCTACTGAATGGCTGAGTGAGGATCACATGGTTCTTGACCTCAGTGAGGTAGAGGAAGAGGCCATTTATAAAGGGTGTGGAAATTACCAAAGACATGTAAAGTAAAGTAACTAGTTACTTTTATGATTTAGTAACTAGTAATGTAACTAGTTACTATTTCAGAGCAGTAACTGGTAAACTAACAAGTTACTTTTTCAAAGTAACTTGCCCAACACTGGTCACACTCCATTAAAACTTACAGTAAGTTACACAATGGCCATATCATAATGAACTTCTCTTTTCCCTGCCACCACCAATGGGAGGTAGGTCATTGCAGGTCATTGTCATCTGACGCACACTCTTCTACGCCACTGTCCTCAGACATTGGACCCTCTCCTGGTGCAACCATCCTTGTTTTCTTCTTCCAACGAATCATGTCCAGACCCGCCTCCCTGGACCCCGTATCTGTGGGGTATTGGTCTCCCTTCGACTCAGCTGCCTATAGATATCTTCATTTATCCAGAGTATGTGGCCCAGTGTTTTCTTTTCCCTGAAAACAGGGTTCAAATGGATGGAAGTTTGCTTAATCCACATCCATTAAATACAAACTTGTTATTGTCAGGCCAGGGGAAAATTTACATGGTTTTCTTACTCTATTCATACATACATTAAATACTCCTACAAATAATTATTGCAGCTAGTGTGGGATTATTTTTAACACGTACTGATGTCAGACTGAGTCAAAGTGAAAGTGAAAGTGAAAATTTCAGTGGCAGGGTGGGGCCAGAGATATTTAATGCGGAGACAAGTACAAGAGCAGGCAGACGACAAAATGGATCCACAGAGAAGCTACCAGACCTTAGAGTAAGTAAAGGCTTCTTTATTCTGTCAAATTATCTACTTGAACGTATTTTGATCAAATGACTTGTGTGTGAATGTGTATGTTTTCAGAGAAAACCAGGGCAAAATTATCAGCCCAGGTGAGAAAATTTCAGCTTGTTAACTAACGGCATCAAATAACTGCATCAAATTCAATTTGGTTTTAAAATAATAACGGTAAAGATGGTAGATAACTACAGAACTGTTAGTTTTGAGAGTGTAGTCAGAAAGTGCAGAAGTCCAGCTGATGTCAAACTGTAAATAGACTATATTCAGACTATAGTCTGACTATTGTAAAAATCTTCAGTTAATCATCGGTTAATTTTTCAATGAGAACTAATCAAATTTTTAAAAATAATTTAATTTTCTTACTTTTTTTGCTCAGGTTGCTGGAAAAAGTACTTTGTTTATGTGAATGGAAAAACTAATGACACCCATAAAGAGATTTTGGAAAAGTTGAAAAGCTTTGGTCAGATTGAAGTTTACATTCATCAGGACTGTGACTACTGTCTAGTCATCTGTCCTGTTGTATCAAGACTTCAATCAGACATCAGCTCAGCCCTGTACAATAGTCCAGGTGAGAAACAGATTTATAATTATAAACATATTAACATGATATTATTAACAATTATCTTTTGACTTCTTCATGTTCACAGTGGGTAAACCTATCATCCTGGTAGTGATGCATTACCATCACGATCCAGAACAGATTGTCAATCAAAGTGACTCATCTGTGGAGAATCCTAATGTCCTCCTCAGCGTTCACTATGTTTTCTACAAAAACAAGCTGCTGAAGTGCAGAAGAAACGATGCGGCCTTTTCACAAATTCAGAGATTTTTGTCAGTGCGGCAGGTAACAGAACATGGAACTACTACATGCAATTCTAATACTTTCTGTTTTGTTATTGCCACCACAAAGGACTTTGATATCAACGTTACCATTCATTTTGATATACAATGGGGGAAATAAGTATTGGACGCATCAACTTTTTTGTCATTACATTTATTTCCAAACATGCAATTCATGTGACATTTCTTCCAGACACTAATATTAACTCAAATAATCCACACATAAAAATAAATCACAACATTCAAGTCCATAAATGATTATGTGGAATTTAATGCAATAACACACGAAAAAAGTATTGAACACACTATCTGTGTTTGCAATGACAGCTTCCAGATGTTTCTTGTATGTATTAACTAATCGCCCTCACTGCTCTGGTGTGATTTTTGCCCATTCCTTCGCACAGATTGTGTTTAAATCTTGAATATTCTTTGGTGCCCTCTGGTGAACCCTTTTCTTAAGTGCTTTTCACAAATGTTCAATTGGATTTAAATCAGGTGATTGACTGGGCCATTCTGACACATTGATTTATTTTTTTTTTTTAAACCATTCGAGAGTCAACTTTGCCGTGTGCTTCGAATTGTTGTCCTGTTGAAAGGTCCAGCCACGTCTCATCTTCATCATCCTGGTGGATGGCAGCAGGTTCATCTCAAGAATTAGCAGATAGATTTTTCCATTCATTGCTCCTTCAATTATATGAAGTCTGCCAGTGCCACGAGATGAGAAACAACTCCATGGCATAATGTTTCCACCACCAAACTTCACTGTTGATATATTGTTATGTGGGTGATATGCAGTGACATTTCTCCTCCAAACATGGTGGGTAGTATGACTGCCAAAAAGCTCAATTTTAGTCTCGTCTGACCAGACAACATTCTCCCAGTATTCTACAGGCTTATCCAGATGCTGTTTAGCAAACTTCAAACGAGCTTCTACATGCCTTTTTTTGAGCAATTGAGTCTTGCGGGCTGAGCGTCCATAGAGGCCATGGCGGTGGAGTGCATTGCCTATTGTTTTCTCTGTAACACTTGTACATGCTGCCTCCATGTCTTTCTGGAGTGCTTTCCAGGTGGTCCTTGGCTCTTTGAGAACACTTCTGACCATCTTTCTGACTGAGCGCGGAGCTCCTGTGCGCAGCCTGTTGAATGGCCCCAACGGTGCTTACTGGAACACTCAGATGCTTTGAGAGAAGTCTGTAAAAAGTTCCATTCTGATGCTGAGCAACAATCAGGTTGCGAAGGTCTTGAGAGCTCCTTGCTTTTACCCATCATGATATGCGTCTTGTTTGAGCAGTTGGTGTAAAAAACACCTGTTTATAGGGCCATCAATCAGCACTAACACAGCTGATGTTGCTTTGCAATTATAGGAAGTACAAAGATTTGAGATGGTATGATGCCTTTCCTTGCCAAACTATGCAGCTTTCCCATGGTGTGTTCAATACTTTTTTCCAGTGTTATTGCACTTATTTACAAATAATCACTATTTATGGCTTTGAATGTTGTGATTTATTTTCATGTGTGTATTTGAGTTAATATCAGTGTCTGGAAGAAATGTCACATGAATTGCATCTTTGGAAATAAATGTAATGACAAAAAAGTTGACGCGTCCAATACTTATCTCCCCCATTGTAAGTTCTTTTCAAATAACAAAACAGTATGGTGTTACGAGAAAAGGCAGCAAATGACTCAGTTATTCCAGAATACACAACTGACTTTATTTCAAAAATATGATAATTATCTAGACAATATCCAGGAAAAGCTTAATGTTGGACAAAAGTATCATTAATTATGTTTGCACAAGTGGTCCATATTACCTAATTATATAACATTTAGTGTAGCCGAATAAAATAATAACTTCCTAATAATACCTTCCTAAATATTAGAAGTGTAAAATTTTAGTCAAAGTGATAATAATGTATAATATATAATGTATGAATAAACAAACTGACTTTTTTTTCTCTGCAGGAATCTCACCGTACAACTCTGTCCAACTGTAAGTACTTTTGGTGACCTGTGAGAAGAATTTACCTTTGGTTTACAATTTTAGTGTGGCTATATTGATAAAAGATTATTTGACCTTTTTTCTAACATCTTACTATTGTCATTCTTTGTGGATTCCCAGGTTGGAAGACCAACAAATGGATTTTCTTGCTTATTGTACTGGCCGTGATCCTGGTGGTTCTCACAATCATAGTATTTACTATCATGAATTAAACCCTGTAAGACAAGAGACAGAGCAATGACCCCCTTCCACAGCTTTGTAAGAACTTAATAGTTTAATTTAGACTTAGCTCCATCTGATTTTTTTTTTTTCTGCAATGGCATTTAGCAGAATTTTGATTAAAACGATTGAAAATCAGACAATATTGCATATATTACATTACTTTAGGCAGACGTTAACTACTTAAGGAGACTCAAAAGAGTCAAAGACAATTAAAGAAAACATTGTTTTTTAAGATGACGATAATAATATGAAATAATTTCCAAACTCCGTAGAGAGAGGTTGCCAGGCTGCGACCTGGCAACCTCTCTCTACCTCGTTCCCGCCTGCAGCATCAACGTCGTCCCTCCCATGTGACCCCGATTGACCAATCAAGAGTGCCTCCTTCGCGGATGCTGTTTTTTTAACGGCGAGGTTTTCACACGTCAGAAGCTCTGGAGACGGAGGCTAATGTGCTAAGGTAACAACAGAAAACTCTTCCGAAATTACTATAAACGACCCAGACTTCTTCATCTTACCGCTACTACTAATGCTGCTGTATGCTGAAGTGTACTGTGACGACAGCTCCCGACTTGTCTGTGTATCGTTAAAAAGGCCGCTATGAATATCGTAATATCTTTTTTAAGGGAAGCACTTCAAAATGGAGGGTGATTAGCTCGGTAAGTGGTAGATATCTCAGTGTCTTTAAATCTTTAAGACTCCATGCATTTTTGTTTATAATTATATATATATATATACATATATACATATATATATATATAGTAATTTTTGTTTTTTTTTATTTCTACTTAATTTACTGTGGAAATATTTTACGGTGAGAACTGTTTAAAATGTTGCTCAACGTCAAGTTTTTGTTGCTCTCTTAACCTAGTGATTAATGAGAATCAGAATGTTGTTATGATCCTGAAGGTAATTGATTTTGTACCGTGCTTCCATACAGTGTCGAACAAGTGTCAAATCTACTTAACGGCTAAAGGTTTAGAGTATTCTCAATGTGATAATTAAAGAAATGATTTCAGGAATATGCAACAGGAGAGTTTTTAAGTCTGATGGCCACAGGCAGGAATGATTTCCTTTGTGTCCATTTGTGCATTCCGGTAGTATCAAGTATAAGCTTGTAAAATGTATTTATAACTAAATTAACTGGACTTGGGTCCAACTTTGAATCAGTCAGATGTCAGGTCTTCTTAGCATGGCATTGTAACCACACACACTGTTTCCCGATGCTCAGAGCTGCCCACTGTTTACTTTGGTGATGGATAAAATGTCTAGGTCACATTCTGTTCTATGCCATGGTTCGTATCAGTGTCACGGCAAAGAGTTTGCTTCACTTTGTAAGAGATGCTTCTGATTTAGAAACTCCATGCACCTCCGTAGCTTTGTTTGATTAAACAAATATATGCTTTAGGGATTTAAACAATGTTCAGAATTTGCATTTTTTTACACTTTAATTGCAAATAAACAGTATCATTGTTTATCACAGTATCAATAAATCACTTATTGACCTCCTTGAACTACTCATATTCATTATTGGCCCTGAAAAAGCCAAATGGGTTGATCTCTAAAATGTATTATTTGTAGGGGTGTGAAAATTAATCTTTGTGGATCGGGTATCGATCTGTGACCTACATGATCGGAGTGCATCAATCCATAAAGCTCTGATCAGTTAAAATTAGTGATGGGTCCGGCAACACTGGCGCGTTGGCACATGCGTCAAGCTCGTGCAATGAAACACTGTGTCAATGCGCGTATTGCTTTTAGAAAGTCACGTGACCAATAAGTGACGGGTCGGGCAACAGTGACGCGTCGACGCATGCGTCGAGCATGTCGCCTTGGAAAGTCACGTGACCGATACAGGAACTGCTTCGAACTGACATGAACGCGCCAAACTGTGTCTGTGAGGACGCACATCTGTCAATAGGATGTATCTGCCACAACAAAGAATCTCCGTTGTGATCTTATTCCATCTCATCATTGAATTATGGCTTAGCCTCCAGGAAAAAGAAAGGTATCCACCATCTTGATCTCATATCGGAAAATAAATAATATTAAGTATTAAATAAAGAAATATTCTAAATGTGAATGTCAAAACGAGACAAAATACGTTATTGTATAGTGTAGTGATTTATTATGTCCAGCAGGTGTCAGTATTAAGTGACACAGTTTCAACACAGTATCGATACAGTTTTGCAATGTGTCGAAACGCTTCACGAGGCCTCATCGACCCATCACTAGTTAAAATGCAGTAAAACGATCTGATGGTCCCAATTTGTTTCCGTGGATTGTCTTTGCTCTAGCTCAGAGGTGTCAAACTCGTTCCTCAAGGGTGGCTGTGGCTGCAGGTTTTGTTCCAACATATCTAGAGCAAACTAGTTGACCAATCAGCTGTCTAGTGCCTCGGATCAGTTGATTGAAAATTCAAGTCAGGTGTGCTGCTGGTTGGTTGGAACAAAAACCTACAGCCACGCCGGCCCTTTGTGGATCCGGTTCAACACCCCTGCTCTAGCTTCTCAGCCACAAATAGATGTTTGACAATCTGGTCACAGGAATACTGTCTACAGTTAACCCTTTCTAAAACTGTAGGCATGTATTTCACTAAAATAAGTAGATAGTCACCTGATCCTTATATACTTTTTCATGCAGATAAAGTACAAATTGTCAATCAGTATAAATATCTTGGGTTAATATTAGATTCACTGCTCTCTTTTTAAGGCCTTATTGACATATTGTGTGTTTTTTTTTTTTTTAAAAAAAAGGAAGGTCTTGAGAGCTCCTTGCTTTTACCCATCATGAGATGTGTCTTGTTTGAGCAGTTGGTGAAAAAAACACCTGTTTGTAGGGCCATCAATCAGCACTAACACAGCTGATGTTGCGTTGCAATTATAGGAAGTACAAAGACTAATTACTTTCAGATTTGAGATGGTATGATGCCTTTCCTTGCCAAACTATACTGCTTTCCCATGGTGTGTTCAATACTTTTTTCCAGTGTTATTGCACTTATTTACAAATAATCACTATTTATGGCTTTGAATGTTGTGATTTATTTTCACTTGTGTATTTGAGTTAATATCAGTGTAGATTGTACACTGATAATCAGTGTAATCAGTGTAGACTGTATGTGAGATTTGTATCAATATATCAGTATTGTAGCAGAATGTTGTGCTGTGACTTATTTATCAAGATCAGGCCTAGAAATTCTTATTTTTGCTTGCCAGCCAGCCGGACTAGTTACCTTACAAAGTTACTAGCCAATCAGAAAATCAACTAGCCAAAATGTGTCCAATCTCAGTAAGTTCAACACTGTAAAAATGACACAAAAGACCACAATTGTTCATAGTTAATATGCATTTTATTCTATTTCAAGAATATTTTGCTACTGTTGTTCAATAAGAAAATTAAAATAATTTAGAGCACTACAATATAACAATTCAGAGCACCATAATAAAATAAAAAATAATCAGGACATTCCAAAACTTGCCAAATGAGTATTAAATAAAAAGAAATAAAATTGAGCACCAGAATTAAGTCAGCAGGCCACACTTGCACAAAAAATCTCAAGTTAAGGATAATCTTATCCTATACTTGCCTATTTGTTTAAATTGTTTACTTGCCTATGTGTTTAAATTGTTTCAATATTGTAGTTTAATTACCTTAATTTTTACAGATATCACAATAATCTGATTATGCATTATAACCACAGAAATAAAGCAATTTTCTTATAAAGTTTTAAAGCAAATAATTTCAATAACATTAATATATATCATCTTTTATGAAAAGAGATAAGGAAATACTTAAATTTAAGGACAATAAAGGACTTAAGATGTTTTGTGCAAGTGGGCCCTGAATGCCATGTATGCAAAGGAAGGGTCCTGCCAACTTCATGTTACTATAAAAATACATTATATAAAAAGATATTTACTTTTTATTGCTACTACCAATAACAGCTGTACGGGCAGTCTCGGCAGCCACTGCTCGACGGTGATTTTCACTGCCCTCGTGTTTGACGACACTTTCATATTTTAAATTGCCGCTGCCGTTTACAAACGCGGATTTCTTCGTCAAATTGCGATTTTTGTAAAACGCAGAACAGGGGGTACAAAATTAGTCGGGCGGTTGCATCGTAATGAAGCCATGGCCGGCCGTGCTCCCATGCAGACTTGTAAAACCTTTGGCGTTTTTCTGTCTCGTATTCCCTGTCAGCAACCCTTTTCTCTTCTTCGGACCTTGGTCGTTTTTCCCCGTCTCAGGTGGCGGCTTAACTCCTTTCAGAAAATTCCACATTACAAAGATGTTTTAACAGTTGAAAGTGTAAACAAATAAAAACGCGTGTTTATATGGACGATAATATGGTCCCAAGTATCGAAATCTGGTTGTCATATCACGTGAGAGTATGCGAGACTCAACGAGATGCGTCATAGACATGTGCTTCTTCTTTTCCTTTCGGCTTATCCCATTTTTCAGGGGTTGCCACAGGGAGTCAATAACCTCCATATCACCCTGTCCTGCGCATCCTCACCTCCAACTCCAACCACCTCCATGTCCTCCCTCACTGCATCCATAAATCTCCTCTTTGGCCTTCCTCTTCGTCTCTTACCTGGTAGCTCCATGTCTAGCATTCTTGTTCCAATATAACCACTGTCCCTCCTCTGAACATGTCCAAACCATCTTAATCTGGCTTCTCTAGCTTTTTCTCCAAACCTTTCTGTCTGTGTTGTCCCCCTGATTACCTCGTTCCTGATCCCTGTCTCTTATACACATCTCTCCATCCTTGCCAACACTATGTTTAAAAACTATTTTGAACTAACTAAGTTTTACCCTCTCCATGTACTGTTTTTCATTCAACCTGCCCCATTTTCTTCCATTTGCATGTTCAACATTTTCAAAGCTCTACACATGATGGACAGAATATAATTGTATTCTGCAGATGTATTTCTTGCATTTCACACAAGAGGTACTTGTTTTATTGTCCTCTTGGGCGGGGCAGACCTGGCATCCTCAAAGATGCATCTGTGTGCACTGTGCATCATAACAGGAATATTCTTGTTTCTCTTTGGGCAGTATGAAACAACTGCTGCTTTCTCAGTGAAAGCAAACATTGAGGAATGCACAGGTCTGCCCTGCATCTTCAGAATTTCACTGGGAAGTTCTGGCTTATTCCTTCTGATAGTAACCAACATAGTCAGCTTTCTCTTCTGCAGTTCTTCTCTAAGGTGGTACGATGTAAAGAAGTTGTCACATGTAATATTATGGCCTTGCAACCCTTCACTCATCTCCAGCACCACAGCAATCCCCTGGTTCTTTTCAGATGCTCCTCCAGGTAGCTTTCCAGTATAGACTTGAATATTCCATGCATAGCTGGATTTTGCATCACAAGCTACCCACATCTTGATGCCATACTTGTCAGGCTTGTTGGGCATATACTGTCTGAAAGGACATCACTATCCCAGTTCAAAATCTGTGATAAAGCTTCTTCAGCTGTAAATTTTCTGGAGCTCATTTTTGGAGATGTGTATAAGAGACAGGCTTGTACAGTGGACAAGGACCAGGGGAAAAAATGCTTCCTTGACACACTCTTGGGTCTCTGGCATTTCAATTACAATTAGTCAAAACAAATTATATCAAAGAGGCAGTTTATTTTTGATATGTACAGCCATTTACCCACATAAAAGGGTCCGGGTCAAAATGACCCGCAACATCACATTTGTATACAAACTCTGCACAGAGGCTCCACTACACATCTAAGTGTCCAGATGTTACACACCAGTCCATGACCTTAAAAGAGGAAAAGTCACAAAATTTCAAGAAGAAAAAAGAAGGATAACCCATACTTTGGTCAACACAAAAACCGATACGGGTCAAATTGACCCGTAACATAATATAAGGGTTAAAAAAAGAAAAAATGATAGGGACCGCTGTCCTTGGAATCAAAGCAAAAGTTACACGTTCTGCCTGAACGGGATGAATCTAAATGAATTGAAAAGAAAGAGTATTGACAAAACCTAACCTAAACTCATAAATTGCTAAGGATTTATCAGTATTAAATTGATGGGTTTTTCGGACGCATACTATCCTGGTGAGATGGATTATTTACTGTAAGTTTTACTCATTTGCAATGCTGTGGTTTCAAGGAAAAAAAACACCTCACGTCACATGATCATCACTCCTGTGTCAGTGCAGAGGAGGAATGCGACTCTCCTTCTCCCACCTTGTGTTTTTAAAAGTTGCTCCATCACACGCGTCACGTGACATGACAATTTTGCCACGATTGTGATGATCTGCGATCGAGCCTGATTCTCTGCTCAGTTGTGAAACCCCAAGTTTTGCAGTGTGCGCAAGGCTACGGCAAGCGGTCATCACCTGACATTAGATCATTTCATTTGAATTGTTAATCAATGGATGCTGTGATAAAAAAAAAATCACCTGAACATCTGGCCTTTGCAAAGCAACCAAACAGGCAAGTTGCAACATCAGCGCCAAGACCTCTCACACTGTCCTGCACAGACCAACTTAAGCTTTGGGAGTTGCTAATTTGTTTAAATATTATTTTATTTTTTCACCAGTTTTCCATTTCGTTTTTTTAATTTTTTATATGTTTGTTTGCTGGTTTACGTGCATTTTTTAGAGGTTATTTTCTGATATAAAACCTTATTCAGAAAATGCTTTTTTAAAAATGAAACATTTAAAAAAGAGAGCGGAAATTGACATTGAGCAATTCCAGTAACACGGATGAACAGGATCAGGAATGATGGACGATGGAAGGTTTGAAGAAAATGCTAGAGAAGCCAGATTGAGATGGTTTGGACATGCTCAGAGGAGGGACAGTGTTTATATTGGTAGGAGAATGATCCTAGAGATGGAGCTACCAGGTAGGAGACAAAGAGGAGATAGATGGATGCACTGAGAGAGGACATGGAGGTAGTTGGAGTCAGAGTAGAAGATACAGAGGACAGGGGGAGATGGAAATTGCTGATTTGCTGTGGCATCCCCTGAAAAAGGGACAAGTTGACAAGAAATGAAAAGCAATTCAATGACACATCCATGTTATTTATTACAAAGAATTGGTATTGGTATCAGAATCACCAATACTTGCCTGTTTTTACGTGGTGTAAGATCCGCACCTTAATATTTAGTATCACCAAGAAAGAGTCTTGACTTTTGCGGGTGCAAGCCAGACAGTTGCTTGGCTCCATGTGCCACTAGGGGGCCCATGCCAAAAGCTGTTGTTGTTTTTGCTGCATACTCTGATAAGTACGGTGGGTCAGTAATATCTTACTTGGTGTACCACACCCCACTAACATATTGAACAAAAAACCTTATTTTTTTAGTTGAGTTTGAAATCTTCCCTCTCTGTTCGTCTCGGTTTTCTCTCCTTTCTTCACTTACTTCCTGTCCTTACTCCGCCCTTATCGCTCCTCCACATCTCCCTCTCTTCTCCAGCCTTTCTCCATTTTTTAATTCTGCCCTTGCTCTCTTGTTTTTCTCCTCTATCTCCCTCTTCCTCCCCCTTCCTCCAGCACAGCTGTGCAGAGGCAGATTAGTGTGTTAGTACCTGTGAGGCAAAGGCACGACAAGCTGCATGCTAAAACCCAATCAGCTAATGTTGATAAAGGAGGTGGGGTACGGACATCTGTTCACACAAAACACCAAACTCATTTGAATCACAAGATGAGATGACTCACATCTGCTGAATTGGAAAATATCTTTTGCCCTCCTTGTTTTAATTTGTGTGGAGGTGGGTATAACTCCAGATGCCGGGGTGATCTGCTGAATGACAGGCCTCCAGGAAAATCCACAAAAGTCCACAAAAAATAATTTAATGTGGAATTCTCTCATTGGAGATCTCCTCTAAATGGATGAGTATGAAAAGAAAAACATCATTACACAATTACGGAAAATTATCGCCTAAAATAAGTTGAGGCACAACTTTAACTGTTTTCATCAAGTCTTTGGATCAGGTTCTGTAGATTTTTACCTTTTGTACAATTTTGTAGTTTCTTTGTACCCAATCTTCTTTTCCTTTCGGCTTATCCTATTTTTCAGGGGTTGCCACAGTGAGTCAACAATTTCCATCTCACCCTGTCCTCCGCATCCTCAACTCCAACTCCAACCACCTCCATGTCCTCCCTCACTGCATCCATCAATCTCCTCTTCGTCTCTTACCTGGTAGCTCCATTTCTAGGATCATTCTTCTCCCAATATAATCACTGTCCCTCCTCTGGACATGTCCAAATCTCGGTCTGTCTTCTCTAGCTTTTTCTCCAAACCTTCCTGTCTGTGTTGTCCCCCTGATCGCCTCGTTCCTGATCCTGTCCATCCTTGTCTCTCCCAAAGAGAATCTTATCATCTTTAACTCCTCCACCTCCAGCTCTGTCTCCTGTCTTCTTCCTCTTCCTAGTGTCTCTAATCCATCCATCATGGCTGGTCTCACCACTGTCCTGTAAA
>JAFBJS010000906.1:0-26352 GCA_016785265.1 Paraplagusia blochii
CTTATGTGAATGTAATAAGAATTAATAAGTTAATAAGTTAATGAATTTGAAGATCTGTATTGTTCCATTCAACGGAAATGAAAAGAACGTCACCTGCTGTAAAGACAATTCATCTCACTTTGGGTTAGATATCAACCCATTTATGCAAACTTTTTTTATTATTATTACAGGATACTGTTAGCGCATTACTTATAACGCCATTACATAACAGAATTACTTTTCTTGGTAACTAATAACGTAATGCGTTACTTTCCCCATTCAATAACAGCGCTATTGTTACTGTGGTGTAAAGGGACTCGTTACTTGTTACTATCTGTGGTCCAAATGGACGATTTCTCTCGGCCACGTAGAGAGGACTGTGGGACAGCGCAGCCTGTCTGCTACCTGTCAGTCACGAGAGAAAGACAGCCGTCCACACTAACTGAACCCATGCGTTGAAAAGGAGCAATGATTGGTTGACATAGGTTAACATTTCAGGCTAAGCCAATCAAAAAGACAGCTGGGCGGGGCTTCTTGCCTTATGGAGAAATAAACAGTGTTGCACACACACGACACGGTACAGCAGCACACACCCACAAGCAAGACGACGTCAAGTTGAGGTCACAATAAAGATGCCTGTCAAAATGTCTAAACATCTATTTGGTTTTTAATGTATCACTACATTTCATCATGATAGTTGTTATGGAACACAACACTAAACTTTTTAATGTGTTTTTAAAGAACAGTAAAGTAACTAGTTACTTTTATAATTTGGTAACTAGTAACGTAACTAGTTACTTTTTCAGAGCAGTAACCAGTAAAGTAATAAGTTATTTTTTAAAAGTAACTTGCCCAACGCTGGTTACAATGTAGAGAGTTGAAGGCCAGAACTGGCCATGACAATTATAGGCTCAAAACTGACATTTCACTGAATAAACATGTAAAAAGAAAAGGGAAATGTTTTAAAAACATTAGTTCAAATAGCCTAACCTTTTTGTTTTTGTTTTGTTTAAGCAAGATTTGGTTCTTAGTCTGGTAAACTGTCATCTAACAAAATAAACACAATAGAAAACCAGAAAACTATACAACTAGAAGTTATCAAAGTTAGACTAGAGAACTTTGGCTATAAAAAAAGTCACTGTTAGAAATATTCTGGATAATTATGGAATCCGGGACAGGCCTGATTCCATGATTCCAAACCTGATAAATTGCAGCTTTTTTAAATAGTTTGGAAGTTCAGAAAGTCAGTAGAAAATTTTACATTGAGCAAAAAAGTGTGAAGTCAGAGTGAGAACTGCAACACTTGGTGGAGCTGTGACATCAGTAACAGGTTCAGGGATCGTCCCACTCAGAGCCACATGTCCCTACACACTGGGCGGCAGATGGTGCAAAGTGGCGATACATCTCATTTCCTCTGACATGTCAATGTCATCCATCTGCAGTGTCAACTCCATCAACGTCCAGTTTGTTCAACATGGCATTGGTGTCACCACCACCAAAAGTGATCAGAACTAACTTTTGATAGAACATTAATGCCCAACTTTGCATCCTACATTTATAGATAGATAGATAAATAGATAGATAGATAGATAGATGTGTGTATACCCGCACACACATGTACATATATCTACATACAAACACACCCAGATGTGCATATGCCTGCGCATATACACACACCTATACACATATATAGGGCATATATGTCCAAACAGTATGTTGGTTATTCACATACATATACACACCTGTCTCTTATACACATCTAGATGTGTATAAACGTCCAGTTTGTTCAACATGGCATTGGTGTCACCACCACCAAAAGTGATCAGAACTAACTTTTGATAGAACATTAATGCCCAACTTTGCATCCTACATTTATACCTCAGATGTCGGACCGATAGATAGATAGATAGATGTGTGTATACCCGCACACACATGTACATATATCTACATACAAACACACCCAGATGTGCATATGCCTGCACATATACACACACCTATACACATATATAGGCACATATGTCCAAACAGTATGTTGGTTATTCACATACATAAACACACAAATACATAGACATGTTACATAAGCCAACATATATCCATTACATGAGTCTACCCATAAACACATATATATATATATAAATATACATAGATGTATACTCACATGCATCTACACATACAGCTAAAATAGCCCGTGCCATACGGTGTTCAAATACATTTGTAACACACACTAATGACATAGAATTTGCTATATTATAAGGTGGTGTAATATATATATATATATATATATATATATACATACATACATATGTAGTAGCAGCTTCACTCAGACTACTATCAAAAAAAGGAAGTTTGGCTGTATCTGACTGTGAAGGCAGCAGGGGAACCAGAGGTTGGGCATCACTCCCTTAATCAAACGCACAGGCAATACATAAGTTGCCTGCTGTGTGTGATTTGCTTAAATCAATGTGGTCACTTTAAGGGCTGTGAACCAGAATTTTTTGCCTATTGTTTTGTTGCAAACAAAGAATAATCTTGGTTTTGGGCTTCGGTTACAACAAAACATAATGGAAAGTATATTGGAAAATATAGTTAATTATGTTCCTTCTCAGGCCAAAAATACTGTAGCCTAACTAGTCAGGCCAGTGATGATCCTTTTCTACCCATTTACAATATTTAACGTTGTCCAGTCCATCATTAACATGGACAAATATATTGATTTTGTGTCTGAAACTAACATTTTCCACATTGACAGACTACAGTATTGACCTCTTATTGTTGTCTTTGAGATGTCACAGTAGTTGGTAGTCAGTCCTCCCCATATAGTCTGATGGTCCACCCACTCTCTCCATTCAGTCAGTCACAGGAAGTCAACCTCATCAGGTCATTGTAGGCTACCATAGACTAGACAAGAAGAAGAATGAGTTTGACTGTAGGAATAAAATAGAACAAAATATTATCGGTACACGAAGACACAAAAAGAACCAGCAATGACAGGGGAAAGGTAAAGAGAAACCAGGTGTGACCAGTGAGACTGACAAACAAGACAAGTCAATCCCAGCAAAACAAAGTAGCCTAGTGTTGGACATTGTCTCAGCTGTTGAACACACTTCAAAAAATATCTTTGGTTAAAAAAAAGGGTAATATTGTGAAAGTGTTCTCATCATAATTAAAGTGCTTAATTTAAGCAGCAGACACACCAGGAACAAACTGCAGATAGAACGTGAGTAGGACGTAGTCAAGTGGCACCAATTAGACTACAGAGAAGACAGAAAGACTAAGGACGTACATTTATTCAGGGACTGATATAGTTTGAGTAGGAGGGAGAAGTCACTTAGTTGTCTGTATTTCATCCTCAGCGTCTAAATGAGATTTTTTTTTTTTTTTTTTCCAAAAACACAAATGCGCTTAATAACATGTTGACAGTTATGGGTATTTATTTATATTTTTACCTCATTAACAATAAAGTGCTCCCCCTGTGACACGTTGTCATTAGTTCGGCTCAATAAAATGTCATTGTGTCTCAGATTCATCCTCTCATTTAGTCACATCAATGCAGTGACTGGAAAATGGAAAACAGAATATTTATTTTGACCACTTCCTCATAACTTTGATCTTCGGTCAGGAGACGCCTGTCCTTGGTCTCAGTTTCAAAAAATCTTCAGTTGGCAGAAGTTCATAAGGACACTGGCCAAGATGCATTTTTTCTGGAAGAGAATTCATCTTTTATTACAGACGTTTCTTTAGTTCTGGCTGAATAACTGTTAGTGTAGAGTAGAAAAATTATGGACGGTAAAATATGTTTCAGGTCCATCCTGTTGGACAGACTTCCCCAGG
Source organism: Paraplagusia blochii (assembly GCA_016785265.1). Classification (NCBI taxonomy): domain Eukaryota; kingdom Metazoa; phylum Chordata; class Actinopteri; order Pleuronectiformes; family Cynoglossidae; genus Paraplagusia; species Paraplagusia blochii. The sequence continues at coordinate 3,811 of JAFBJS010000906.1, forward strand.
AAGGGTTTGATGGGTCTTCATAGTCATCTTCAGGGTGGTTTTATGTGTTAAAACAGCACCTGAGAGATGAATCTTTTGGGTGTAGTTCCTAAAAGCGCCTTGTACTTTGGCGATAGTTTTTGGCTTAGACCACCACCTCTTTTTAAGGGTGTTTTTTTTGACAAACATAGTTCCTTTTACCTCTGTCTCAAGTCAGCTGTTAGGCTGGGTGTCCTGGGTAGTAAGAAATCAAAGCTCTGTCCACTGTGGAGAGCTTAGAGTAAAGCTCCTCCTCTCCATCCAAAGCCCACAGTTGAAGTGACTGAGGTACCTTTTTCATCATATGCCCCATGGAAGTCCCCATGACAGGCCCCAATTGGAGGAGATCCAGGGGAAGACCCACTGACTGACCCACAGACCAATAGACAGACAGACAGGTAGACAGACAGACAGACAGACGGACAGACGGACAGGCACAGATAGATAGATGGATGGATTGTTCAAATACGTCATTGGTATTTGTGAGCCTGTGGAAGAAGAGCTGCAGCCTCAGCCTGGCCTTCACACTCCGCCTCCACAGGACCACAGCATCAAGCACCAGCCCCCCCTGCAGACTCTCCCGACGTGTCAGGTGTATATAGATATTCTTGCCTCAGAGAGCAAGAAGTTCAGGAGAAGACTTTTGGTTCTCCCCACAGTTTTAGAAGCAAAACCACTAATAAAGATTGGTATTGTGAAGGAGGCACCGACAGACAGACAGACAGATAGATAGATAGATAGATAGACAGATAGATAGATAGATAGATTATTTTTCTTATATATTTCTCCCCTTTTTTTTCTGTGTTCTTGTTTTCCTCTGACCATGAAGAGAAGAAATGATGAAAAAAACCATGCTGTTAATCTGGGAGTCTCCATAGAATATCATCATGTCAGGCTGTAGGTCAAACGGATAAAAACTGTAAATAAAATAAACCCTATTCGTTAGCTGCAGTTAGAGATATTACGCGAAGCAAACCATGATGACAGAAGACCGTATATCTGATTATTTATTTACACTGTTTATGCAACATCTTTTTCCGAAAGATAAAATGAGACAAACAAAATATGTGTACTAATTTTTATTCATGGCATATAACTAATTCTCCATGATTCGTCTCTTGCATTGTGCATAAAAAAAGCACCCGAGTGATGACAAATCTATAATAAACCACTTATAAAGAGACACATTAATCCTCTTTCTGCTTGACTTATTTATATGCAATTACTTTCTATCTAAATAAGGGTTTTAAATGTGTGAACACCAAGAGGGGCTAAAACTGTTCACAATTGTTCACAGTCAGGATTTACTAATTAATAATACTACTCATTAATAGCCAACAGTCGGGCCCCTCAGCCATCACTGCATCAATAAAATGGTCTGAACCACCAACACCAACACACACAGATACTCTCAATTTTATTGCATCCTGAATTAATGTGGGGGGCAAGCCATAAACCTAATATTCTACTGGTCACATGACAAATTCTGTTAGTTAGTTTAGCAATCATGCAATAAAGGCTATTCACTGACCTCCAACCACTACAGCAGTGTTCCCCAACCTTTTTTGCACCATGGACCAGTTAAATGTCTCGTACTATTTTTTATGGACCGGTCGTTAGGATGTGGCAGATAAATAACTCTTAAGAAAATGTAATTTTCGGTGTTCTGAAATATTTTCCTACCTATAAAATCTTCCTACCGAATTATCTGTTTATGGGCACAACAAGGATTTCAAAAGAGCACACAGCCTGTAATTTTCTCCTACGAGACTGGTATAAAAGGTTAGAATTTTAGAATCAACGACTCTGCGTCATTTTGAGTTTATTGTTGTTGTCTTCACTGAGAAAACAATTCCTAATCAAATATAGTTTAGCAGTGATTGTGGACCACTGCACTTCAACATGGAACCCCATATCAACTAACACCAGGAAGCACATGCAGGATTGTGTGTGTAGTAAGTGAATTGTCTGACTGGTGTCTGACCGTGTTGTAGTGTTTTTACCATCTATGATTATGAAATTAGATCTATGAAATTATTGCCATTATCATCACTAAAACTTTTGTTGATGTCAAATTATTTCACTTTTATAACCTCACAGATTATTCATAATTAATTTATGAATATATTAATACATCATATTTTTATATTGCTGATACACACAAAAATCATTGATCATTGAATTTCACTGAAATGTATGGGTTTTTTACATTTATACATGGGTATGTATGTATAAATGTATGTATCCAACCATTCATCTTCCATCCTCTCATCCATTACTGGGTCTCCACGACTGTCACCCAAATCACACTACACCATACTGTAAGCCGCCCTGTGGATGGTTAGCCCACTGGTTGCATAAGTGTATAGTGTGTACAAATATACATGCATCAACATTGTATTCAGATGGGGAATATATAATCTCACAAAAGTATTGTTCAAGAAATTATGTCTATATACATAATTTCTATATACCTGCTATCTGCTATCTTAGGGGCAGTAGTCTCCATGACTGCCACCCAAATCACTCACTTGTATACATGCATTATATTGTACATGGATACTATATTATACTATATTTACTATATAGACATGACCACAACTAAGTGACTGTACATACAGGAAGCCCATCGTCAGCACAGACACTAATATGGAAGCGACACCAAAAACAGTTCCTTCAGAATAAGAGATTTGCAATTGTAGGTCAAGCATCTATCACAATGTAATGAGTGGCCTGTTGACACTGACCTCAAGCTGACCCACTGGAGACAGTCCTTCAACACTTTTACGCTGTCATCTAGGCTAAAAAAACAGGGAAAGCAAAGAAAACTCTTGCCCTGGTTCACCTCAGATGTATTGTTGGTCCAGGCCCACATACTGTGCTCCTTATGCGTCTGTGCTGAACACAGTTGGAGGGTTTCCCTTCAGCTGTTCCCACATGACTCATGACTGTGCACAGAAACACAGGGAAACAGAACCTATCTCTGCAGTGATGCACACTCGACCCTGCTCTCCTCCACCAGTGTTTTCCCCCCACACGCTGACACAGTGATGTGTACATTTACCTGTAATTATCTATTTTAGCAGAAGGAGCCTGACACTGAATTGCTTCTCTTTTCTTTTTCGCTCTCTTCGTGTCCCGCCTACCCGCTCTGCTACTTCCTCCGTCACTTTCTTTCCATTTCTGCCTCTTCCTCTTTGCTTTGATTGCTCTTACTCACAGGAACTTCCGGAAGCATCTACGGATGGTGGGCAGCAGGAGGATGAAAGCACAGAGTGAGTCAGATGTGTGTGTGGATGTTTCTGTGATGTTGATCTTTCAGATTTATTTATTTTGTCATTTCCTTTTTTGGTCACTGGTATTTCTGCATGGCACAGAGAGAGAGAGAGAGAGATATTGTGGCTGTGAAACACTGCTGCCTTTTCAGAGATAACTCTGTCTTTTATTTCCTCTCTTTATTTTTTATAATCAGAGTGTGCTGTGTGTGTGAAGCCAGTCTTTGGAGACGTCTATGTGCATATGTCTGTGTGTCCATGTGAGACGTACAGTAGTTGGTCCTTTGTTGCTGTATTTTAGCCCAAATGTGGATGGAGAATTTTGAAGCGTTCAAACTATTTGGACTTGCAACGTAAACGTACTAGATTATTAAATGTGTTTGACCTTTTCTACTGGAGACAATTGATTTCTTTTTGTTTTTTAAATAACAATATGTAGGTGACACTGAGGACAGAGACCCAGATCCTGATCGCACTCACATTCGGATGATCTTGCATTGCATACAGCGAGCATACAAACCATCAATTACAGAGAGGGATTGAACCAGTGACCTTCTGGTTTAATGGCAGTGTGAGAAAAATCTCATACTGTCACATTATTGAGCCTCACTGGTCAATACTCTCACAAAATATTGACTGGACAGGGCTAATAATCATTTTAGAAATATAGATATTAGTCTGTACAATACCACAAGTCATCTTCCCTCCTCTTTCGGCTTTCCCTTTTTTTATTTTATAAAATCACTATTATTGCATTTAAAAGAGATAAATAGGCCATGATGCATGGTTTAGAGACACCAGAAAGAACACAGAGAGAGTTAAAGATTGCTGAGATCCTCTTTAGGAGAGACAAGGATGGACAGGATCGGGAATGAGGTGATTAGAGGGACAACATAGACAGAAAGGTTTGGAGAAAAAGCTAGAGAAGCCAGTCATTCTAGAGATGGAGCTACCAGGTAGGAGACACATGGGATGCAAAAGGAGGACATGGAAGTAGTTGGAGTTAGAGTTGAGGATACAGAGGACAGGGGGACATGTTCAGAGGAGGGACAGTGGTTATATTGGTAGAAGAATGATCCTAGAGAGTGAGCTACCAGGTAGGAGACAAAGAGGATGCAGTGAAGGAGGACATGGAAGTAGTTGGAGTTAGAGTTGAGGATACAAAGGACAGGGGGACATGTTCAGAGGAGGGACAGTGGTTATATTGGTAGAAGAATGATCCTAGAGATGGAGCTACCAGGTAGGAGAGAAGGAGGATGCAGTGAAGGAGGACATGGAAGTAGTTGGAGTTAGAGTTGAGGATACAAAGGACAGGGAGACATGTTTAGAGGAGGGCCAGTGGTTATATTGGTGGAAGAATCATTCTAGAGATGGAGCTACCAGGTAGGAGACAGAGAGGATGCAGTGAAGGAGGACATGGAAGTAGTTGGAGTTAGAGTTGAGGATACAGAGGACAGGGGGACATGTTCAGAGGAGGGACAGTGGTTATATTGGTAGAAGAATGATCCTAGAGATAGAGCTACCAGGTAGGAGAGAAGGAGGATGCAGTGAAGGAGGACATGGAAGTAGTTGGAGTTAGAGTTGAGGATACATAGGACAAGCGGAAGATGGAAATTGTTGACTCCCTGTGCCAACCCCGAAAAAAGGGACAAGCCAAAAGGAGAAGAACAAAAGATTAGTCCTTTTTTAATAAATTTAGGCACTATAGACCAAACCCACTCATGTGGGGCAGACGTGGACTATGCTTTCCATCTATCTTATCCATCAATCTGCATTCGTTTATCTGTTGCCATGGCAACTGTCTCCACAATTGCCATACAAATCACACTGTACTACCCACACAGTACCAGCTCAAGAACCTTCCTCGAGGTGGTGAGTCCACTGGATGGAGCCAACCGCCCCGACTGGGAACTTTGGAGTTCCACACCAATGACAGTGGACCAAAACACAATCAGTTCTAACCAGTGAAGCACATTGATGGTTATAAACAGACATTTTCCCAACGTCAATAACTTTAGAGTTTGACAGAGGCTCCAGTTAGATTATTTACCTGTGCCTTTAAGACAATAAAAGCTTTTCCTCCAACAAATGTCACACATTACACATTTGAATAGATCCAGATACAATATGTCACCGTTTCTTATTCCATTTCTCAAATTTATTGCCTTAGACATTTAGTAAAAGCCTCTGTTTTTTTGTGGTTTCACACGTCTTGACAGTCCCTGCTGATAGTGGTGACTAATTTCTCCTTTTTGCCGTCCCAGTGAGGGGCTTTGTCGTAACTGTAACGATCAAACACCAGCTGTGTCTAGATGTTTGACTCTTCAACCAGACATTAGTATGAAACATGTGCTCCGGTTATGACAGGATCCTGTTCCCAGATCATCTGTACTGCACATTCAATATGTTGCTCTGTTGCCACAAACTGTATTTAAAATAGATCTGAGGTCCAGACTGCACTGGGTTTGACCAGAACAATGTTATCAAGATCCTATTTACTAGCATTAAAGTGAGCATTACACAAATAGAATGTGTACTTATATAGACTAAAAAAAACAAGAAAATTAAATATTTTCTGTCTCAAGGATACTGCCACCTGCTTCTATTTTCTCTTTTCTAAGTTGTTTTTTTTTCATGTGCTTGGGACAAATCTGGTTAGAACAACTGCCCTAAGCAATGACAAAATAAAAATCGATTATTGAAGCAGCAGCATTGTAGCAGTAGTGACATCCACGACAAAAAACTTTTTTTTGAAAAAAAAAATTTTTTTTGAGGTTAGATTTTAAGTTTTTGTGTACAACACTGACACTTGTGTCACTGACAGACTGGCAGATTATATAAATATATATATACATATCTTATGAGTGAGGGTTATATAACCAGACCTTATTGTGATCGACCTCTGAACTCAGATCCTTCAGGTATTGTCTAGGTAGTGTGTTATTTATGGGATTATATTCCTATAAAACATTTGCTCATAAAAAAGGCCAGAAATGAACAAGTCCTTCCAATAGGGTGGTAGAGCTGAGGGGCTTCATGTCCTATGGTGAATGGGAAACAACTCTCCCAAAAAAGTATAAAAAAGTACAGATCCAGTGTATTGTTTGTATACTATAATCACTTACTTAATTTTACTTGGACAAAACTCCGCCAAAACTTTATAAAAGCCGCATCTTAATCCCGATGTACATAAACCCGACCCAGGCCCTTAACGCTGCGGCCCAGGTCAGGGTGGTGTTCCGTTATTTGAGAAACACTGACAGTGTGTTGTGTTAAGGTGTCTGTTAGTGTACTGTAGTGTGTGTCTGTTCCACAGCTCCTCTCGTTTGGAGCCAGAATGGTCTCAAAAAGAAGAAAAAATGCACAAGCACTGATCCATAATTGATTTTCAAAATGTAACAAATGTATTTTAATAATAAATACATTAACAATTAACATATGTATTTGAAATATTTACAGATGGAATTGTTCAATGCAGATTTAAATTATACTTTATTTGTCTGTGGATTTTTGACACTGGTCTATTTTAGTGCTGACCAGTTTGCCGACCAGTTTTTTTTCTACACGATGCCTGTCAGCAGCCAATCAGAAGTTTCATTCATTTGCGGCCAATCATATATACACTGAACAACAGTTGCTGTAAACAAGTTGTATACTTAAAACCATACATTTTAAAACATATCACCCAAACACTCATCTTTGCCACGTCCAAACACCATCTCTGTTCTATCACATGCATCTGTGGGGCGGTATAGTGATATCACACCGGGACCCTCGTGGCGATCCAGTTGTATGATTGGCTGCTTACAAAAGAGAGATCTGATTGGCTGCTGACAGGCCCCATGTAGAAAAAAAATTGCATTTGTGAAAATCTCAAAAATCCACAGACAAATGCAAGCAGTTTCACAAATTAAAAGCACAATATGAATGGGCATTCGCAGTGAACAAATTAATTTTATAGAATTCACAAATGTGTTGTATTCACATTTGTGTTGTATTTATTCTTATGGTGCATTTGTGGATTTTAAAAATACATTTGTGGATCTGTGCTCGTGCTTTTATTCTCTTTGAGGCCAATTCTGGCTCCATACTCTTGTCTAGGTGGATGGCTTGTACGTGCAGTATTTGTTCCAGTACCAGTAGCTGCATCCGCTTCCGTTGTGGTTTTGTCAGTGAGTTTTTGGAAAGTGAAGCCAGTTTGGGAGCTTGTCAGTCGGTGTGTGTATGTGTGTGTGTACGTGCATGTACGGGTGTGTGACCATTTCTCCCCCCACTTGCAGTAGCATTTGCTGAGCGTAGGTCCAAGAGTTTCAGCCGTTCCTGGAGTGACCCCACCCCGGTCAAGACTGACCCTCCTCATGAATCTAAAGACAGTGAGTTGTTATGGAGCAGCACACCAACACGGAAAAGTCACACACATCTGCATACGACACACATCAACACAATCCTCCACAACACAAAGGACAAAATGATCTTAGCAGATAAAAAAGTTAGTTAGCTGGTTAGTTAGTTTGGCTAATTGCAGATCAGCTACACCCTGATCTATTCCCTTATGTCTACCAAAGTCTAATTCTATATAATTCTATACTATGCTTATTCCTTAATTCCATAATTTATAGTAATTTTTATAGGTAGGTTTAACCTTGTTATTATTTCTGCACTTCAATATATACTGTGCAAATTGTCAGTTTGTTACCTTTTTTTTTAACAATTACTGTTGTAATTTTTCCCTACTATGATATCTTTTAACCATAATTAAATCTTGTGTTTTTATTTGGAATATTTTTATAATATCAAAAATCATGTGATGAGTTATTTCTCTTATTTCTGAGTGTTGCTTACCCTTAAAAATGAACTTTTAGCACTTTTATTATACAGTCTAACTCTCAACAACACCGACAGGAAGGTTTGGAGAAAAAAGCTAGAGAAGCCAGATTGAGATGGTTTGGACATGTCCAGAGGAGGGACAGTGGATACATTGGTAGAATAGTGATCCTAGAGGGGGAGCTACCAGGTAGGAGACAAAGAGGAGATTGATGGATGCAGTGAGGGAACAACAACTGAAAAATGCACAAGGAGAAAGGAAAAGAAGAAGAAGAAAAAGGGAAGGAGATTGTTTTCAGCTGAATAATCCTATAAACTATACAGTAATAATAATTTTCAATTAAACCATATTATTTTAAAATTTACTTATAACCAAACCATATCACCCCTGGCTAAATCTGGGTTATCTGATATTTTTTTGAACTGGTTCATAAACTGTAATTGGTCACTGCGTAGCAATTAGCCTTAACCTTTGGATATTTTCTCTCTAATGACATTTTGCTGGTTTTCTGCTTATTTTAACTCATTAGTAAATGCTTTTTATTAATACTCATTAAATTAACACAGTGTAGGGTATAAGTATAAATATATAGTTACAACAGCTATTGCAGCAACTTCAGATATTTTCCAAACCAGTTTGCGTGAATTAACTATGTCATAGCCACCACATACAATGCTGTCAAGCAACCAGTCAAACTGAACTTCGAAGTTTTGTGCAAACTGCAGCAGCAGCAGCTCATTTTAAATGATCCACTGTAAGTAGGCCTATGTACAATGCTCATTTGGCCATAAATTTCTAATATGCCCCCCCCTTGTATCCCCACATCCTCACGGGCAGATTTATTAGGTCTGTAGCCCGCCTCGTGCTCCCGCCATGCAGTTGGTATTAATTGATTTTCGTACTTAAGTGGCTCATAAGGAGCTGGAAGCCTCTGCAGCAGCTGACAGCCATTTAAAAGGTTTGTTATAAATGAGCTCCAGCCAATTTACAGTAACGACGGCGAAGCCATGTTTACGTCAGAGGCGACGTAAATGAAGACACATATATAATGTGTCTTCTTGGTTATTCCCGATAGGTGTGCTATCAGTGGAGGAAAAAAAAAAAATCACAATTAGGGATGTTCGATATAACATTTACCGATATAACCAGCTAATTTATCCACGTTTAGTAGAACCGCTGGTTCTCCAAGATGATGATGACGCCACGTGATAAAGTCTTAAAATCTTACCCCCCACTTCACATGACCAGATGACCTTGCAGTCATTAAGAATTACAGTTTTCTATTCCCAAAAAAACTCCAGATCATGGACCTTTACTGTAGCATTGATCATTGTTGTTGTCCCTTTAAGATGACATCATACTTCACGTGCCGGTTAAAGTGTCAGTACTGAATCAGTACCCCATGAGGGAGTCCAGCGTATTTGCCGAAGCCGCAGCTCGGCAGCATTAAATTTTGAACATCGGTGGAAAAACCGATACCGATTTATTCCGACATTAAAAATTATGCTGATATGATGATATGATGATATGATATATATTATGCTGTCATTTATCGTTGGACCGATATATCGGACATCCCTAACCACAATGTAGGAGAAACAGCAGAGTGGTGTAGATATTTTTTATATCAGTGATTTCACCCTGGTTAAATATATTATAAGGTTGGGGTTAATCTTAATTTTAGTTACCAGTAGATTTAAACTTTTCGGCCACTTCTGTGATTTTTTTTTTTATTTGGACAAAAAATTATTTTAGATATTTTGACAAATGCTTACTAATGTTGGAACAGTGTTATCTTATGAAGATTCTTTGAGAAATTATTCAGAAAATTTACAGGTATGCATGTTTTTTTTATTTAGCTTTAAGTCTAATAAGCACTTATTTCTCACAGCACAACAATTTGTAATATCTCCCACCTAGGACTTAAAAAATTATTTAAGATTTTTTTTTTTTTTAAGAAGCATTTTGGGATTTTTTTTTTTAACAGAAATGTACAGTATAAATGTCTGTACATTTTCTGTTCATCACCTGCCAGTGGGTTGATTATTCTCATTTTTGACGCATTTCTAAAGGTTAAATCCGGTATCTCTCACGTGGCTTTTCATAAATTTAATTAACTGTAAAGGTCACACAGTTACCTCAGCGATGCACAAACATGAATATGCAAAATATATATGTATATATGTCACAGAGGTTTCAGCTTTTGAACCGCAGCATGTACGTCAAATGCAGTTAGTCCACACTACATGGTGTCTTCACATGTTCACCACTCACTTCCTGTTTTAACAAGTCCTGGAACTGTCACTGATCACGCACTGACACCCGACATGCAACACCATCACCAACACAAACACACACAGACCCTGTTGGCTCTGACCTTGTCCATCTGTCCCCTCCTTGACCGTGGCTGTTTCTCCAAATGTGTGACGCTCAGTCGTTCTGTGAGTACGTCTCTAGAGCTGTAGTGTCCATGCCGCTGTCTGAGTGCGTCAGGTGGTGTGACTGTCAACTAGAACTAGAACTAGAACTAGAACACCTGTGTCAAATCAGTGTGTGTCATGTTGGCCTTAAAGAAACTTTGTTCCTCTCTGCATGTTACTGTTGTTTGCGTTGCTGTCTGGGTTTGTAGTTGTGCGTGGTTTTTGTTTATTGTAACACCGTGACTTCATGTTGAGTGTTTTTGTGTATCATTGTCTGAGACAAAGATCGAACTGAACTGTCTGACGATGTTCCTCTTCATTTCACTTACTCCTGTTTTCATGTTTTTCCCCCTCAGATACGGTTCATTCAGAAAATCCTCCTATACATTTTCAGCTAAACAATTCCTTCAAAATAAAAGCTGAAGAGTTTCTGCAGCCTCAGACTGATAGTTTGGCAGCAAAAACAACTAATCATTTAATGTTTACTAACTTGTCTGTTAACCCTAATCTTATTATGATCTCCGACCAAATTGTTATTGTGCATATCCTTCCACTTTTTTTGCAGCAATTTGGTCTAAATCCTTTAAAAAAAAAAAAAATTTCACATGATTTTATCAGAAAACATTCATTTTATCTAACTATTTTGTTCAAGTACTTCCAGACAATATTTTGCCAATTTCCAGTGAAGTCTCAGAGCTACTATTGGATATTTTTTCCCTAAAAAATGTATTATATTTTTTTATAATCCTTTATTATTCTATTAAAGGTGTTCAGCTACACTCTTAGGTGATATCTGGCTCGGATCTCATTAGATGGGATGTTTTGGAAAAAATTTATATCTTAGAATTGTTGATTTTTTTTTCACCTTTAATGATAATGATAACAGTTTTTCACCAGATAATGTGCTTTAAAAATAGTGCGATGCCCTGCCAACAGGCCACTGAGATGTCTCAGCTGCTCTAGAAAACTTTTACTTTGGAACAATTGCAGTTATTTCTTCTCAACACCGGCTATTCCAAAAACACTTGTCCTTCCTTACACTCTCCGCCTTCTGTCCCCCTCATACAGACACACATACTGTCTCACCACATCTCCTCACTTCCCCTCCCATGCCCCCCGCCAAATTACTGCAAAAAAAGTGAGAGAGCACCATAATAAAACACAGGCAATAGTGAACATTGTCCTGTTTGTCCCCAAGACACATGAAAGGGTTAGTTGAGTTTAAGTGGATGAGTTTAACTGTCCAACATTTTAATCCAGCAGTTTCCAGATAAACTAATCACTAATTTGCTCCTTTTCCTGTCAGTCACCTTATTCTTGTCATCATGGGGTTACGTTCTGGCGCGGCTGAAGACGTCGTAGGACCCAAACACAGGACTGGGACACTCATCTTTGAGTGTTCAAGGTTTATTTATTATAAAAAAATTACATGAGATAAACATTGGCTCTTGAACATGTGCTAACTATAACTAAATGGTTTTGCTACTTAGCTCAAACCCTTTTTAACCTGCAGCTCAGGACAGGAACAGAATGCGAGACAATACCTGACAAGACACGACAACGGCTCCAAATACAACAATGATCCAACATATATATATATTTATATATATATATATATATATATATATATATATATATATGATGAGGAGTGAGAACGTATTCCATCCAACATATATATATATTTATATATATATATATATATATATATATATATATATATATGATGAGGAGTGAGAACGTATTCCAAAGACACAGGCGACTGTGCTCACCACACAATAGCAGGGACAGGGACAGACAGACAAACCTCACACATGGGTTGCCATGATGACAAGGATTGTGCGACTTTATGCCAATTAAATGCTTCTCTTATTTGTACAATAGGTCGCCTTGTATCTTGTCAGGTTGTCATCACACCTCTTATTAGTTAATACCAGGGAGCCCGTACCTACACCCACTCTCAATCATATTTCCCAGTCTCTGTCACCTGTCTTAGCTCTTCTCAGCCTCCATCTTTCACCTTCTCATGTCACTATGGTTGTCATCGGCTCCATCTGGTTTTTTTTCCCCCTTTCTCTCTCCTCCAACACCCAAATGCATCCCTTCCTTCCTTCCTTCCTTCACTCATTTCTCATCTTTCCTGTCACCTTCCCATCCACTCACTCCATACCCAAACGCTCAAGCCTACACACTGTTATCTTCAAGTCATTTTCCGCTCTGCTGTGTACTGTCTTCTAGGCGGTGACCTGCAGACCTCCTGTGGAACTTTGGATGAAGGAGGACTTCGTGAGACGCTGGACTGGGAAGAAGAGCGAGAGATGGAACGACTCGCCTGCGAAGGAGATGATTTTGTACCTCCTAAAATTATGGTGAGATATAAAACCCACCGTAAAACTCTTTACAATCAAATACAAAATCCTATAACAGTACGGTTCAGTGCATGCATTCATCTAGTAAAGGTATAGCATAACCAGGGATGGCAACAGGAAATTTTGATTTCAGCTGAAATGTCTGGGGGTCTTGGGGGCCAGCGGTGCCCAAGTCAGGTCCAGGTTGAAGCCTGGTGGGGGGACGAAGGGGGCAACGGCCCCCTGAAGCTGAAGGTTTTTATGTTTTTAAAGCAATTAAGGCAGTATTTTCCTGAAATTAATATTATGAAAATATCAATAAAATGTTTATCTATTGCGTTTTCACACTGGCACTTAATTCGGTTTTCGTTGCGACGTGAAGCCAGTGTCGTTCCCCATTTGCATTCACATTACAAACGAACGCGCATTCTTTCCTCAACTAATGCGCATTAACTAATCCATCTCTAGTCGGGGGTTTCGATACCGAATTAACTAATACGGGTGTAAAGCAATAAAAAGTAATACGGTTGTCGCTCTCTGCGTATGTGTGAACACAACAACACCCGTATTAGTTTAACAACAACGTAAAATGCTACAGGAGCGGCTAATCTCCTTGTCAACCACTAGATGTTGCTGCGTTATTAGGAACAGGATGACAAAACACTTCCTCATATTTTCTCTCTTTATCTTCATTCGTTCTTTGTGTCTCCTTCTCATCACTTTCATACGTCGCCTTGATCTTTCTTTAACCTGCCCCATTTATTCCTCAATATTGCACGTGTGTTTGTTGACAGAATTCATGTTGAATAAAACCGCATATTAACGAGATCTCGTTATATAACCACGTGATCAAATTGAAACTGGACCATGGTTAGACTAATGCGCATTTGCTCCCTCATTGTGTGTGAATGCAAAGCGGGTATCGAATGTGCAGCGAATACCAAATTAAACTGAATGTGAATGCAAAGTGAATCGAATGTGGATTATTTAATACAGGATCTAATCTGGAATTACCTACTTCAGTATTCGATTCCGAATCGAATGAGAAAACGGTGTTAGTTACCTTTAAGATACAGTAGCAAGATAAAGAAAAACAAGACATACATAAACCCATTTGTCCGAGAAAACTGAAGATTTTCCTGAGATTTGAGCAAACTAGGAAATTAATAAACACTGACTTAATGAAGCAATGGTTAGCAAAGGTAAGCAAAAGAAAGTGTGGATAAGCAAAGAGAAAACAGCACGTATTACCCTTCATTTATCTTTCATGTTCCTGTCTCACATGTCCCGCGGTTTCTTGGACAGTAAGTCTGTCTCTCTGTCTAATGCCTGTGCTTTCAGGTTGGATGGATTTTTTTTTTTCCGTTAATTGTCTGTTCTTTTCCTGCCATTGCTCCACTTTTCTCACATCCCTCCGTTTCCCTGCTCCTGTGTTTCTCCTTCACCTCCAGCTGATCTCCTCCAAGGTCCCTAAGGCAGAGTATGTTCCCACCATAATCCGAAGGGATGACCCCTCCATCATCCCCATCCTCTATGTGAGTCTAACACAATAGACGGGTTTCTGGGAAATTACACGTGATAACCAATGGTACATGGTCGAAAAAGTTATATCTAATAAAACACATTTATCAGTCATTTCATGAGCCTGGTTCAATTTAATTTTCCTTTCACATTCCAAGGTTAAGAGTAGTGCAATAGACCATTGACACTAACATTCACACCTTCAGTCAAAAGGTGTTAGATTTGCAAAATTGGACAACATATTTTTTTAAGGTTCAGTTCATAAAATAATGTGGTCCGCCCATGGACCATGAATTTGGCTCATGTACAGAAATATGTATATATATATATATATATATATATATATATATATATATATATATAGGTCCAGAGCAATAACTAATAACTAATACTAAAAATGATGGTAATAAACACTAGAGATGTAATTCTATTTCAAGATGCTAATCAGTGGGCTAAAGTGAGAATCATATAGGTATTGAGTCAGACAGTATAACATATGTTATATGTTAATGTAGAGAGTAAGACATCATAATTATATGGGTAAATATATTTAGAGTTTTCAATCTAGGTAGATCATAGATCATAGATAACCCCTGGGTTAGACTCTCTCTACAGGCATAAATGTCTTCAAACCCAGTTTTAGCAATATTTCCTAATGAAGTAGTTGTTTATATTTCTGATTTCTAATACTGTGTTATATGTTTGATCCCTCCACTGCCTCCACCCTCAGGACCACGAACATGCAACATTTGATGATATTTTAGGTGAGTATACTTGTGAAGATATTAGATTTTTCATTTTAATGTATACTCTTACTGTACACACCTGCGACATTGCTATCAGGTACCAAAAACCAAGGTCTGAGTATTCTAATTCAATCTCAATTATTTAGCCACATGACATCCTAAATTTGTTATGAAGAAGTACAAAATTACCGTAATTTTAGGACTATAAGCCGCAAGTTTTGTCACAGAATTTCAACCCTGCCACTTTTACAGAGATGTGGCTAATGTATGTAACGGCCACCAGGGGCGCTCACGCATGAAAGGTAAGAGTGAGACAGGTGGTGTCGAGGAAGACGCAAGTCACAACCGCCAATAAACACCTTAGAAGAAGAAGTTTAACGTATGGTAACGCGCCTTGTACACGAATAAACTTAGTATAAACTGACCATCATGGAAAAAAAAGACGTGGGCACATGCGGCTTATAGTCAGTTGCGGGTTGTAGTCCGGAAATTACGGTAATTAAAAAAAATAAATATGTACTTTATCTGAAATAAGAGCAAATAAAATGATAATTCCAAACAGGAACAAAGAGATCAGTATCATCTGCAGCACAGCGTCCTTGCTTGAAATAGAAAAAAACACCTGCATTGAGGATCATGAACTGTACCGAACTGTGCCCGAGGAGCGAAACGTGAACTTTCAATCAAATTAAACGTCGGAAAAAAATAGCTCCAGGCATGAAGATGTGCACACACGCTGCCCCATATCAAAGCCAGCGTGGAATAAACCCCCGAACGTAATTGAAATATTGCCATCGCAGATCCCGTCTCACGCTTCTTGGAATACACGTTCCACTGAAACTGCGTGCTCTGTTAATTCACCTGTTTTTTTTTTTTTTGTTTTTTTTCCCCCCTCGCTGTCTGCCCCCTGGAGAGTTTTCCTTTGTTCCCGTTCTCATCAATGCTAACCCTTTGTCTCCCTCAGAGGAAATAGAGAAGAAGCTCACAGCCTACAGACGAGGAAGCAAGTTCTGGAGGATGCTCATCTTCTGTCAGGTGAGAAATGAGAAGCCAAGAGAGGACGAAAGTGGTACTGACTTAGATCAAAACCTCTGGGATTCTTAATTAGAAGGAGAGAAGTCATCTGTCGTACAAATGTGTTTAAACCCTGGCTGTGTGTGTTTGTGTGTGTTTCTCAGGGAGGCCCTGGTCACCTGTATTTACTGAAGAACAAAGTGGCAACGTTCGCAAAGGTTGAGAAGGAAGAAGACATGAGCCAGTGAGTAAAGACAAAAGAATAGAAATAATGATTTATTTAATTAGAATGTTAAAGAATTCCTAGATTAAGTAAAGAATTATAACCTGAGATACTGTATAATCTAAGGTATGACAAATTATGCATCTGGATTTTTTTTTTGTTTCTTCCTTTTTTCAGGTTTTGGAAGAGGCTCAGTCGCTTCATGAGCAAAGTCAACCCGGAACCAAATCTCATCCACATAATGGGGTGTTATGTCCTTGGCAACCCTAATGGAGAAAAGGTATAGACAGTGCTTTTTATTCTTAGCATTGAAACCCGATGTGGGGCCACCTGAATTGTCTACAACTCAGGACTTAGTGTAGTATTTTACTGTTTCTGGTTTTGGGTTCCACTATAAAATTGACGTTAGACGTCAAACCAGTTAGAACAAAAAATATATCGTCAATTATGTTCCTTGTCAGCTGTTTAGATACATATACGTATCCCTACTATCCCTAACAACTACTAAAATTGTTCTTGGATCAACCTTTAAATTCTTTTACCTTTAAACCTTTACCAGCTTTGTTCTGTTTCTACGGGGCTGCTTCATTTCATCAACCGGTCTATCTCAATAGCAAACAAAAAGGGACTTGGTGCGGATCCCTGAGGAACACCAGATTTTCTTCAAACATGTGACATAAAATGTACTTTTCCTATTTAGCAATAAATCAATTGCTCATATTATCGCTTAAAATATGTTTTAATATAAAATATGTTATATACATCTTAAAATGTTAAAATATAATAGTACATTTTTGGTAATAATATAAACAATTGTATTTTTTTAGGGAGAGTGTACATTGTTTGTCATTTATTGATGCTTTCTCGTCAACTTAAAGTAGTGTGAAGTGTTTTAATCTGATTTTGGTGAGGAGTTGTTATTAAGTAAAATACTGTCGGCCCAAAATCACTTTATTAAACCTTACGTCATGACTCAGTATCTGTCAATGATTAATTCCGTTTCAGTTAAGAGGTTCCTGATAGGAGAGATGTATTATAGACTTGTTTGACAAAAGAAACAGTTTAATTACCAGAAGTTTCTGGTCCCTTCTGGCCTACACAGCCTCCGTCAGCCCTGTTAGCTCCAGTGAGCATGTCTGTTTCCAGCTCTGTTTGACTAAGGAGCAGCTCATGGTCCTCCTGGCGTTCTCCTCCACCACTCCTGCAACCATTATTTCACAATTAGCCATGCTGTTGCTTGTCGCCGTAGGGCACACCTGTGAGAAGATGATGACTTCCAAATGACTGAGCAAAAATATATTGCATAACAAAATAAACCCTGACGCACACCATAGTATAAAAATGGAATAAAAATGGTAATGGAAAGCTGACGGACATAAGCTTTGGGGTGAGAGTCAATCGACTTTTAAAGGATCTTTTGTAACCTTGGAATGTTTGCTTTATGGGGCATTTTTAGAGCAGGTTAAAGACTCAACTTTAAACTGAAAGGCAACTTATCTTTAATCTATTATTAGCTGTAGGGTAAATTTTAATGTACGAGGAAGTACAGTCATGGAAAAAATGATTAGACCACTCTGCTGTTTTCTTCAATTCCATCTTAATGCCTTGTTCCACTAAAGGTTTATCACCTGCGGAAAACAATGAACACAAAACCATGCAATGACTAAAAGCACTGTATTTGTCAGTACAATGTTATTGCTAGTGATGTAAGAACGGAAGTGATTTTTCAATAAAATAATAAAACCATGCAAAATGGCCAGAAATCAGCTCCGAAATTAAACATAATTATGAGCTTTTTTTGTTTTTTTTTGTCCAGATTAATGTAGATTAAGTGGAAGCAGACTTTTAAATGGACAACAAATTAAAGAAAGAGTGGTCTAATATTTTTTTCCATGACTGTATGTTTAGATTTGTGCAGGACCTATATGAGAATTGTACAACAGTGGTGCTGTGTGCTATTGGTAGGACAAAAAAAAGAATCAACTCTTCAGAACAGTGGAGACTTTGGAAAAGAGGAGGTGATCTGTGATAGAAGAGAGTTGGCTAGGGTGAAGGGAAAGGTTTTGCGAGACAGTTGTGAGACCAGCCATGATGATAAGCAGAAGACAAGAGACAGAGCTGGAGGTGGAGGAGTTAAGAGATTCTCTATAGGAGACACAAAGATGGACAGGATCAAAAATAAGGTTATCAGAAGGACACCACAGACAGGAAGGTTTGGAGAAAAAGATAAAGATATCAGATTGAGATAGTTTGAACATGTTCCCAGGAGGGACAGTATTGGTAGAAGAAGGATTTTAGAGATGGAGCTACCAGGTAGGAGACAAAGAGGAGATTGATGGATGCAGTGAGGGAGGACATAGAGGTAGGAATGATGACTCACTGTGACAATTCCTTAAAAAGACACAGGCTGAAGGGTAAAAACAAAAAAGGTAAATTTACGGAGATTTTGTATCGTTGTCTTTGACTTTTAACCTTCGCTAATTTCATTTGGTTAAGGGATTTCTTTTTCAGCTTTTATGCCAGATTTTCTGTTTTTGTTACTAGTCTTTCAACAAAGCACATACAGTAGTTAATAAGTGTTATGTCCACAATCCAAAGCAGTCCAGCTGATCCTGCTCAACCTTTTCATCATCATCTTTACGGCAACCGAAAAGCCAACCCCCCACGGTGAAGACACTTCAACTGCCATTCCAAACACACACCCGCTAGTGTATGGATTCACACAATGCATACAAATTGGTGGATTATTACTGGGAGAACTTGATGTAACGTAATATAGTGCCGAGTTAGGCTCATGAATACCGGCTCTGTGCAGCAGCAGTGAGGCTGCTTTGTCAGAAAGATGAAATGAAACCATTGTGTTTGAAAGGATGAATCCTACAGTAATAGTAAAGGCTTCATTAATAAGTACAACACGACTCCTATCAGACGTCTTGCCCTTTTTTCAGCTTCAGATAATTCATATTGATGTGTTAATTTTAAACCTGTTTCGCAGCAACTGTAAGAATCAGCACAAAGGAGAACTCACTGTTTTACGAGGCCCAGGGAGACAGAGGGAGAGGGGGGAGAGAGACAGGGAGACAGACAGAGAAGGAGTAGTGTCATTGAGAATTATTGATAAATTTGACAGCGTGAGGACAATTGGAGGTGAAACGGAGGATGGAGAGTACAGCTCCAACTACAGTGATCTGCAATGACGGTGACATTGTGCTATTGGACGTCCTCTTCCACTTCTACTTTCAGCTTGTCTCTTATTTAGGGGTTGCCACAGCAGCTCAATATTTTCAAACTCCCCCTGTCCTTTGTATCTTCTACTCTAAATCCAACTACCTCCATGTCCTCCCTCACTGCATCCATCAATCTCCGCTTTGTCTCCTACTTGGTAGCTCCATCTCTAGGACCACCCTTCTACCAAAGTATCCACTGTCCCTACTCTGAACATGTCCAAACCATCTCAATCTGTCTTCTCGAGCTTTTTCTCCAAATCTTCCTGTCCATGTTGTCCCTCTTATCAGTCATTTGGAATTGGTCTAATGTCCAGAAAAAATTGTGACGACAATTCTATGTCAACTCCTACTACAACAACATCTATAGTATCATCTATCCAGTATATATACACATATACATACATACATACATACAGCATATGTGTGTATATATATACTGTATGTATACTGTATACATATATGTATGTATGTATGTATGTATATATGTATATATACATATATACTGTATACATACGCACATATGTGTATATATGTATATATATATATATATACACACATATATGTGTGTATGTATGTATATGTGTGTATATATACTGTATAGATGATACTTTGCAATAACCCGAGGTAGTAATTAGTAGCTTAGTATGCTTCATCCTTTATTGTAATATTGTGTAACATGTGTATAACATTGGTGTTGTTACCTATTTAATATTCTAAAGATAATTTATTTTCATTATACTGTTTATTCCTTATCCCTGTGTTCCTGCAAATCAATTTCCACATTGTTGGACGACCTAAATCAAAAAAATCTAATCTAATCCAACTTCCACAGCTACTGCTCTTGCATTGACTACTACTTTAACTACTACTACTACTAGTAATTCTAAAAGTTTGAACCCACTTGAAACCTGTCAAAGTCCAATCAAGCGTTGCAGTGCCTACCAATACAAATGCTACACAGCTGCTTTACCTGAAATCGCTGTAGTCGAGATAGAAATCTTCAGAAGAGCAAACACTGGAACCAATTCCTTTTTTTTATTTTATCAACAACATGTCTGGATCAGTCTTTGTAAACACATCCGCTGGGAGAACCATTTAAGAAACCATCCAGGGCTGAGAACAAACAACAAAGCATTAAAACATTATTTCAGATTTGTTATTTACCCCCATGTTTTCCAGAAAGGGTTGGTAAGTAGCGAGCTACTTTCATCTTTTCAAAGCGTTAAAAAAAAAAAAAAAAAAAAAAAAAATCACATAAGTGAGAGCTGCTTTTTTTTCTCTGTGCCATTTCTAATTGAACAGCCCAGAGTGAATAACAAAGGTGAATGTGTGCTCTGATGTCTCAGACAGAAAGGTTTTGACGTCTCTTATGAGCAAATATGTTTCAAGTGTCAGCACGTCGCTACGCCAGAGAACAAACACAGACTTCTAACATGTCTAAAGCAGGAAAAAATCAAATTTTTGTCAGGAACAGTCATGAAGAGTCAGCCTAAGTCGACCTGGAGTTGCGGGAACATTGTTGATATTGTTTGAGTCCACTAGCTTTACAAAAAACCCACAAAGATTAAATACTTCTGGTTAATGGCGATGAAGCCTCGGGTTTCAGAAATTGAAGAAAGATAAGCATTAAGATCTTCTTTAGCAGTACTGAATCAGTACTGTACACAGTACACAGTCATAACTAGCTGCTGCCCCCTAATGGAAAAGTATTCAATTGATATTTTTAGGATTTTTTTCATATAAAAACAATTTTCAGTTTTGCGTAAGCATTCGATATGGAACAACTAAAGCTAACTATAATGAGGACAACATTATCTTTAATGTATAATGTTGTGGAACGTCACTCCATCAGCAGCAAAGACAACTACACCAAGCTCTAGATCACCACCCTGGATATCTTTGATTTAGATTCAAATCCAATTTATACACATGTGGCCCAGTGGTTAAGGAAACAGACTAGAGTCAGCAAGGTTTCAGGTTTGAATCCACCAGCTGTCAGGGTGCCACTTAGGTGCTCTGATCATAGCACCAACCAGACCCACATAACTTCCAGTGGGCTCACCACCCACAGGAAGGCTTGCAATATAGAGCAGTGTGATTTGTGTGGCGCTAGTTTATAGCGCTAGTTTATAGCGCTAGTTTATAGCGCTATATCAGGGGCCAAACCTCATTCCACATTTTATTTGATCTCACGGGGCCAAACATAATCATGCTGCATAATCGTGGCACATAATGAAATCGTCAGCAGTCATGTGTCTCCTGCCTCAGCACCTGTCTCTCTGACTGTGATGCGCCGCCCTTGTGGTGGTTCTTGTTCCGTGTCAGTGAGTGTGCGGTTGTTAGATCGCAGCAGGGCTCCCTGCAGAATGTATTCCCAGGCAGTGGAATTAATGGCAGTTTTGCCTCTTCTCTTATCTCGGACAACAGCTGTTCCAGAAACTGAAGAATCTGATGAGGCCTTATTCTGTGGAGTTTGAGTCACCGCTGGAGCTGTCGGCACAGGGTGAGCCGCAACACAAACACACACGCATACACGCATACACACACACACACACACACACACACACACACACATGCAGGTCACTCCAGGACACCAGGGATGGATACAGAGGAGATTTGATTCTGGGAAAGTCAGGGAGGCTGCATTGTTAAAGTTGTCCTGCATTTTAGAAAACCCTTTTTTAACTTATGCTGAGGTATGTTGATATATAAATTAACTAAATACTATCCATCGATTTTTGTATTTTGATTATTTGTTTTGCTAACCTTACATGTATGGTTTGAAGACATTAGCAATAGGTAGAAGACAGGATGCAGAGCTGGAGGTGGAGGAGTTAAATATGCTGAGGTTCTCTTTAAGAGAGACAAGGATGAACAGGATCAGGAATGAGGTCATTAGAGGGACAACACAGACAGGAAGGTTTGGAG
>JAFBJS010000906.1:26364-61618 GCA_016785265.1 Paraplagusia blochii
GTTTGGAGAAAAAGCTAGAGAAGACAGATTGAGATGGTTTGGACATGTTCAGAGGAGGGACAGTGGTTATATTGGGAGAAGAATGATCCTAGAGATGGAGCTGCCAGGTGGGAGCCAAAGAGGAGATTGATGGATGCAGTGAGGGAGAACATGGAGGTAGTTGCAGTTAGTAGAAGATACAGAGGACAAAGGGAGATGGAAAGTGTTGACTCACTGTGGCAACCCCTGAAAAAGGGACAAGCCAAAGGGAAGAGAAGTTTTACTAACCTTACATTCAATTATTTTTTTCGTGGTCTCTGAAGAAAAAACATTTTGACCAGTTGGTAATTGATAGCTTTTCAGTGTTTTTAATTTTATTTTTTTCCTTTGGTAAACACACATGGACACTTGTTTACAGGTCAGCTAAAGTTTACCTTCTTGACCTAAATTTGTTGTTAACCATAATTCATTGAAACCTTGAATTTTCAACCTAATGTTTTCATTGGCCAGTCATGAAATGTACTAAAATACTGATGCATGTGTATGATTTTTAACTTAAAAAAATTGTTTTTAACAGAAAACAACCACCATGGCATTGACTTTTCAATAAAATGATAAAAAAGAAAATGCCGTGAAATGGATCACAATGTCCAAAAATTAATAAAAAAGTGGAATGAATCAGTCCTGCATCTCAGATGATTTAGGTTCATACATAAAACCAATAAAATGATTGAAAAAAAAGATAAACACAACTGAATAAAGAAGAAGAGGAAGGTATGAATAGGAAATATAAATAATCTCATCATTACTGGTGCTGAAGAGTCAAGGTTGAACAAAGTTCATTTCACTTTCTGACAAAATAATGTCGACGGCCAAGTGCTTTTTATAAACCTAAATCATTAACTTTTTCACTTCTTCTGCAAACCAGTCTCTCCATTGACAACCTTATTGCTTCCTTGTCCTGAGCGACGTAGATCTGTAAAGCCAGATCTGAAACACCAGCAATTTTCCAAAGCCTAGATCTGGCATCCCTAAATGGTTCCACAAAGTGCCAGTGTGGCTGCTGGTTTTTGTTCTAATTAACCAAGTTAGTATATAGTTTGACCAATCAGCTGTCTGATGACTGAGATTAGTTGATTAAACCTGTCAACTCAAGTGTCCTACTGCTTGGTTGGATCAAAAACAGTGGACCTTAGAGGAACAGTTTTGACATGACTAGCCTAGATGGACATTGTAACACTTCTTACATGTGACTCCTTTGTCTTTTCACTATCCGGATCACCAACTAAACCTTTGTCTTCTCTTTCATGGAACAAGGCAAAGAGATGATCGAGATGTACTTTGACTTCCGTCTCTATCGCCTGTGGAAGACACGCCAGCATTCCAAACTCTTGGACTATGAGGATTTTTTGTGACAACGGGATGAAGTTAGTGCAGCAGACAAGCTTCAGTGCCACGAGTAAAACATGTCCCAGCTGAACCATCGACTACACATCACTCTACCCTAGTGCTCCATCCATCGGCTCAGTATAAAACCATTGTCATACCTGCTCTTCTCCAGGAGGGGGGCACTTCCCGCGAGACAGTAAAGGAAGGAACATTAATACACGGTGCCTCTTTACTTTGTCATTTGCAGAGTTCAGACTTTCAAGAAAGGCCTAAACTATGGAGGAAAATGTGAAAGAAAGAAAATTTCATCAGCTTTTTGTGTGGACGTGATCAAACATGTACAAAAAGAAAGGAAAAAAAATTATACTGCAAGGACATGGTTTTTTGGTGGGTGAAAAAGTTCTTTAGAGGTCTTGATGACAACCCGTCCTGTGTTGGGATTGGAGATACACACGTAAGTCACATGCAATTGTGTGTGTACATATAAATATATATAAATATATATATAAATATAAATTTACCATGAATACATTGGCATAGCTTTAGGTAGTACGGCCAGAGGAGCAAACTGATGCATCATTTATTTTTGACGTGCATTCTTTGTCGTGCAGTTTTATGCGGTAAATACTTTGGAATAACTCAGGTTTCAGCCATGACCTAACTCATCTGTTCTCGTCTCCTTCTTCACCGTTGTCTTCATCTCCACGGCTTGGAACGAACAAACTTCGTTATCGCTCTGGAAATCCATTGTCAGTTTCTGGAGTGGAGCTTTAAGTTTTAATAGTAAAAAATAAGAAAAACCTTGGAAAAATATAAGTAAAGAAAAAGTGCGGCGTGATGGTGGCATATGTGTGTGTGTGTGTGTGTGTGTGTGTGTGTAAATGTGTGTATGTACTTTTCATGTAAAACAAATAGTGAGATCATGTGTGGAGTGAGTTTAATCTTTTCCTGGAAGTGTGTTTCTGAGAGAAAGAGCAAAAATAGGAAGTCATAATTGTGAAAAAAAAAAAAGTTACTATTACAGATTTTGCATTGATCTCATGGTTATGACAGAGTCTGCTTTTTGTCTCGGTCATGTTCCAAAATATTATTCTTGATCATTTTTTTTTCTATTTTTTCTTGTTTTAATGTCAAAAATAATATGTTGGCATTTTTTTTTTATATCTGATAAATAACATTTTAGAACAACTACACTACTATTTTAAGTTTTGGGTTCACCAAGACATTTTTTTTTTTTTTTTTAATGAAAAGTTACACTTTTATTTACCACCATGAGTTTTAATATGTATGGAAAATATAGTCGATACACTGAAAAAGATAGAATTAATGATTTTTTTTTTTTAAATAATAATTTTTGGTTTGGTTATATCCTCCATTTCCTGCAATTGCATTCATGGCTCTCATAAATTGTGTCCTTCTGATACAATGAACAAACACACAATAGTTACTGAAAATGGTCCTCTGTACACTCTGGAGATATTGCACCAAAAACCACGCATTCACAGCTAAAATAGTTGTTCACCACAATAGCATCGGATTTCTGATTAGTTTAAAGTTTTCTTCATTCAACAATGAGTTTATTGTCGAAAATAAAGTGAACCCAAACCTTTTAAACGGTAGTGTTTGTGTAGAAATGTTCATGTTTTTATTATTATTTCCTATTTTATGACGTTCTTTAATAAGAGGGACCTTTAAGTTCCTTCTTTTTTATTGATATAATTACCTATGTGTTTCAATTATTGAATGTTCATTCTATTTCACCATTTCACTTTCTGTTTTGTATCGTAAAAAAATGTCTTGTAATTCCCCTGATGCCTTTATTTAATCTTCATCATTCATCCCGTGTGATCCATGAGTGTGGAAAGATTCTTTTAGAGTTGTTTTTTTCTTTTTTTGGTGAAAACAGAACCATCGTCTCCATCCTCCACAATTATCCTTTATCTCACAAGTGCATAAAAGTTACTCACAGCATCGATGTGGACGTAACAGCCATCACTGCTCCTCACCAGATAGGTTGCCCCCTATTGACCACTCGCCGCTGCCCCATGTTGACCACTCCAGAGTTCAGGACTAATCAACTTTGCCAAAAACACTTGGCTTCTCTCAAAAATACACAAAAACAGCAGCCTAGAAACAGCTGCTGACAAGTCCACATCCCACCCGGGCTGCGGTCCAGTCTGAGAAGTTGAGTCCACATCAGTCTGCCAGGAGTCGGATGCAGTTAAAACCCGTCTGCTGCCCCACGGCCAGGTGTCAGCGACTTTAAGAGGGCCAAAAATATCAATGCACAAATAACAAAAAACGCACAAGCGAAAAACATCACAAGATGCTACCGTTCACATGACCTCACAAAGCAAAACACAGACACAGGAAGTGAATATTGAACAATATATATATAGAACAATAGAGATACAATAACTTATTTATACAATAAAGAGTCAATTTAAACAAACAATAAATATGCCAGGTAAAATACTGGGAGTAGTAGCTGCAAAATCTACAAATAAAATCCACTTTACTTACAGTATGTTTATCTTTTTTCTCCTAACAGTTTGTCCCTTATTTAATGGCAGCATTTATTTACTTTAGCTTTTAAGTTTTGTTTTGTAATAAATGTGTTTGCCAGTTGAGCTGTACTTGTGGTGGCCTAGGAT
This sequence comes from Paraplagusia blochii, assembly GCA_016785265.1. Classification (NCBI taxonomy): domain Eukaryota; kingdom Metazoa; phylum Chordata; class Actinopteri; order Pleuronectiformes; family Cynoglossidae; genus Paraplagusia; species Paraplagusia blochii. The sequence goes on from JAFBJS010000906.1 coordinate 30,387, forward strand.
AAGGTACAGGATTTGGGTCCAGAGGGTTCCAGGTTTGAATCCACCAGCTGCCAGGTCCACTGACTCACATTTTCTTTTTCTTTTTTTTAAGTGTTGTGGCTAGATTGTAGCTAATCTCAGGTATGTTGTTTTACATTAGCTAATGTCTCCACAGTGGCTAATCAAAAATCTACTTTAACGCTAACATCTTCCTAGGTTTCGTAAGAGATAGCTATTGTTAGCCACATTGCTGTTTCTTTGCGATTCTTTCTTACATATCTTGACTAGCTGTAGTCCCATGGTTTTTATAGCTCCTATTCTTAACTATTCCCTCTGTCTGTTGGACACTAACATAACACAAAAACAAATCTTTTGACTTGTTCAAAAAGGGCCATCTTTCAAAAGACGTCAAGGTTGGACTGCATCAAGGATCGGCCATGAGACCCTTGGTGGTGGACACATTGGCAGGTGAAGTCGGACTATATGGATAATAATGTTTGCAGATGACTCACTACTGATTGTGATCTGCAATGAGAGCAGGCAACAACTAGAAGAGAACCTAGAGAGGTGGAGGTTTGCACTAGAGAGAAGAGGAATGAAGGTCAGTCGTAGCAAGACAGAGTACGTGTGTGAATGAAATGGAGAACAGTGGAATGGTGAGGTTACAAGGAGCAGAGGTGGAGAAGGTGGAGGAGTTTATTGTCACAGGGACGCTCAGCGCTGGTAAGGCACTCGATGAGATGCAGATGTTACCCTCGAGCTCTTGACCAGCTCTTGTTCTCAGTTTTCCCTCTTCTTGTCATCCTGTGCTGACACCTGAGGCTTTTTGAAGGACACTTGCATACTGTTGTGGTAGATGTGTATAAGAGACAGGGTAGGAGACAAAGATGAGATTGATGGATAGAGTGAGGGAGGACATGGAGGTAGATGGAGTCAGAGTGGAAGATATCTGCTCTGGCAACACCTAAATAAGGGACAAGCTGAAGGAAATGAAGAAGAAAAAAATCTATTTCAAAGTAGATTATGTCTAAAAGAGTTTTTCTAAGCAACAGAATAATCAGCTGTGAGGCTCAGTTTGAGTCTAATGAGTCAAAGCTGTTTGACCACAAGTATTGAGACCAATGTTTCCAATGTGAGGCCATTGACTCAGCACAAAATGATGAATTTGGAAGCAAGATAAAATGACTTTTCAACTCAAACCGAAGTTGTGTAATTCACGCACTCATCGCCACCTACAGTGACAAAGCGGCTGTTCTCAAGTATCTCGATGCTAAACTGAAAGGGTTCAAAATTAAAGTTAAAATTAAAATATTTGAATAAAACAGGAGCTGTGTTAATTAAATAGAGTTTGTCATAAAGTTGCAATGTTTAACAATGAGTCTAGAAACATTTTTTTTCCATTTTGCTATTATTCCGTAAGTTATTATAATTGTCATGTTGAATCTATGTGCATTTTGTTCCATCCCCTCTGCCAGCAGATGGCGCTCTATGTGACTACCATTGTGGCCTATTCTATGCTGTATTATCCCAGGTGTATGTCTGTGGGTAATTTAATTTTACATATTTATTGTAAATATCATCATTACTTTGTAAGTGGACTTCCATTGTGGGACTTGTTTTTCTTTTAAATGCAGCTCTCTGTTTGGTGAGAGCTTTAGAGCCCCCTGCTGGCTGACCACTAATCACTTTTATGAACAATTTACTAAATAGCAAGGAATATATCCATTACGTTGGAATTATGACGGGTTGGTGAAAAAAAAAATGTAATCAAGCATCACTAGGATAAGTGTACCAAGGGCTCGTTTTTCAAATTAAAATACAACTAATGTAAACATAACAGGAAGTGATCCATGAGCTAGTATTGATCCCCGACCCAATGATTTAACACCCCTGGCCAGTTCTTCTTCCACTGAACCATATCGCTATATTTTTCACACGTTGCCGAATCCAATTTTCGTCCAGCTTCTCAATCGAGATGTAAAGACTAACATTTTTGATTTTTTGTTATTTCACAGGTTTGCTGTCTGTTGTCAAATTGAAACTCACAGATGATCACTAGTGTGTTTAGTGTTTGCAGCTGTGGTTGCGGAAAATATTTCAAAGGTAAAAAAAAAAAAAAAATGAAAAAATTTTAGTATCTCATTTTTTGAAAGAGATTTTTTGTTTGTTTGTTTTACTTGCTTCTGTCCTCTCACTGACATTGCAGTCCCGGGCCCTCAGACAAGGGCTCTCTGTCTCTCTGTCTCTCTCTCTCTCTCTCAGCCTGAGTCAGGCATCACGGGACATGTTCAGCGTTAAAAATTCCACAGTGACAAGCCATCACACCAAATGAGCCATTTTTTTTAAATTCCAGCAGAAGCATTAAGCTGCCAAAGTCTCACAGATGCTGCCCTGGACACGGCTGCTGTGTGGAATGGAGGGATTAATTTTTTTTTTTTTCTGAAATGCTATAATTTTCAAATCAGACAAATGGAGACTGAAACAACAGAAGGGATCATCTCAATTTTCAGGAAGTTCTACATAGGAAAGTGAAACCATATTCCCTGTGCCATAGGAAACAGCAGAAACAAACAGACAAACATTGTGTATTAGAAAATTAGAAAATGACTTCCTTCCTTATGTGTGGGGTGTTTTCTGGACAGAAATGACCGGGCCGTAAAGACCAGCCTGACTCAGGAGTTTGAGAGAGCTTTATTGTTTTTCTCTTCACCCAAAATCTAATTAAAGATGCAAATGTGTTCTGTTGTCTGTCTGTGTTGTTTTAATTTTTTCTTCTGGTTCATTCATTAATTAACAGTTCTACAAAAAAAAAGAACTTTAAAAATTCCATAATTTGTGGTGATATTTACTATATGAGCAATACCCAAAACTGCCACAGGAGGCGCCACTTAAATGTGGTTCCTGGTTGCCTGGTTTCCCTTCTCAGGCGCAGCACTCTCCACAACTGCCACCCAATTCACATTGCTTCATAATGTGAGGCTTCCTCTTGGTGCTGAGTCCACTGGACATGATGTAGGTCCCCATTTGTCCCTGTCTCATTTTGTGGTAGCTGAGAAGCACTAGCTGGAAAAGCTGGCATCATTATGGACAAACTGTAGGACGAAGGTTTCTCATGGAAATGTCAACCAACCAATCGCACTTCATGTCCCATAGAATTATTGACAAATTATGTTGCATGTTATGGAGGGGTTATGGAGGGGAAAACCAGGTGCACCCAGAGGAGACCAGGTGGAGTTGCTGACTGATTAAACCAGTGATTTTTTTGTTTTTACACTAGACCAGTGTTTTGAAGAGAAAAAAAATATGGGGATCCATATTTTAAATTCACTTTTTTCCTAATTAATTGACCATTATTAAGCACTATTGTGGATATTATGTTGTTGACCAAGTGATATCTAAACAGTAAACAACGAAGATTTAAACAACAAACAAAATGACTGTAAACTCCTAGGAAACATGATGTGAGGGAACCCAAAAAAAAAAAACGTATTGCGATCCACCCCAGGGTTGCGACCCAGTCTTTGGGAAACAATGGGCTTAAGCACTTACCACTCCCACCATTATTGAAACCAGAATTTGGGAAAGGTCTCAGGAGTGATTTGTAAAAGAAGAGAGTCAGCTAAGGTGAAGGGAAAGGTTTACAGGACAGTTGTGAGACCGGACATGATGGATGGATGACATAGACATAGACAGAAGACAGGAGGCAGAGCTGGAGGTGGAGGAGTTAAAGATGCTGAGGTTCTCTTTGGGGGTGACAAGGATGGACAGGATCAGGAACGAGGTGATCAGGGGGACAACACAGACAGGAAGGTTTGGAGAAAAAGACAGATTGAGATGGTTTGGACATGTTCAGAGGAGGGACAGTGATTATATTGGGAGAGGAATGCTAGAAATGGAGCTACCAGGTAAGAGATGAAGAGGAGATTGATGGATGCAGTGAGGGAGGACATGGAGGTGGTTTGAGTTAAAGTTTAGGAAACAGAGGACAGGGGGAGATGGAAATTGTTGACTCGCTGGAGCAAACCCTTAGAAAAGGGATAAGCCCAAAGGAGAAGAAGAAGAAGATTTATAGTTGATTCCAGTGATCTTTTTTGCTTTGGACTTGGAAGTGCCTTAAGACTAACGCCACACCTTAAACTGCACATACACGTACAAACCTGCAGAGGGAGTCAAACAGAAAAATTTTGGGGAGAAAAAAGGGGTTTAATGGCAACATTTTGGGGGAATGAAGATTAAACACAAAATAGAATGAGAAAAAAAATACATTTTTGTCTAATATTTTTTAAAGGTTATCTTGGACCCCAGTCCCAGAGATTCAGCCTGCAGTGATTATGGGCTCGATTTGTACTTATGTGAATCCCACTTGTAGAAATGTGAAATTTCCATATTTGGTAAAGACTGTACGTTAACACTAGTGTAAATCCACTGAGACAGGAAACAGGAAACTGTTTGTAAAACCAACACATGAGGACACAGGAGTAAAAAAAAAAAAAAAAAACAACAAAACACAGAACTAAAAACATTTTACCTTTCATATTTTGTCTTTGAGGGACATGAAAAACTCAGATAAGACAGCGCTGACACTGTGACAGCGCTGTGGAGGATTTTTATCTCCCAGTTCCAGAAACACCTTGATCCGTTCCTTCCACTCAACCCTCCCTCCACTCTGACTCTGGGAGATTTAATATTCCGTTCACACGGAATATCGTCAAAGACGACCATGACCTGGGAAAAAACGCATGTGACGTTTGTCTGTGGGAGGCAATTTGTCCAGGGAAGGTGGAGGAATGTATTTTATCTTAAAACATCTTAGAGTGTTTCAAGGTTTGAAGGCATCCTTACATCATCTGGACACGGGCTTCTGAGGACAGAGACCAGGGGTCAGCAGAGTGGAGGTCCACTCAGACCATCACAAAACAGAGTATCACAGTGACGGCACAGCCTGGACATTATTGGTGCAGACCTCTGTCTACCTGAGGAAGTGCAAGTGGACATGGGTTCACAAGGTCCTAAAGAGACATTCACATGAACCCCATTCACCATGTGACACTATTGCTAAGTACCAATTAATATTGACTGTTGAACAGCTGGACACCATAAGACTGAAATGAGCAGTGGTGAGGTCACAGTTGTGTTCAGGGGACGTTGGACTTTGTCATTACGTTACCATGGTTTCCTCTAACACACTAGAGCAGGGGTGGGCAAACTTTATAACTAGCGGGACATAACTGGTACTAAAATTGGACAAGAGGGACAAGTCAAGAGCAGGAAGATGGAGCATTCATTTGAACGAAGATAATTGGCACGTGAAAGTGCTGGGTAAAACCTAAAATGCTACATTTCCAAAAAAACTAACTACAATGAAAATATAAATACATGATTTAATTTGGACCAAGTTGGCGGACCGCAGTAAGAAGCTCAAACGGCCGCATTTGGCCCCAGGGCCTTAGTTTGTCCATGCCTGCACTAGAGTGTAGCATGAAAGACAAGTTGTCTTTTTCTTTTTGCCATATTTCATGTTGTTGTTGTATTTCTTCTACTTTTAGCTTATAGTCCCATTTTTTTTTGTTTTACATTTGGGCTTTGCCAAAAACTTTATTTTCTATAAGCAATTCCCAAGCAAAGTCATTAGTTTGTCTCAGACTGAGTCTGATTATATCTGTCCACTGTTTCCAAAAAAATGTTACAATGAAAAATATTGATTCATCTCTCTGTAGGAGAAGTAAGCTTTAAATGTACCGTTTGAAAAAAAAACTTTATTTTGTTTGAAAACATTAGTGAAAAATTTGCAGTGAGCAGTGAAATATGTGTATGGTTTTGCAAAATTGCAGCAGTATCAAAAAATAACTCCCCACATATGTGAGACTGCCATGAAATCCACATGAAAACTGTGCCTCAAACTTCCTTCGTATCATTCTTCTCCATAGAGCAGAGGAAACACTGCAGACAATGTGATAATTAAATCACTGGAGGCAACAGGGACACCTAGTGGGAGCTTAATGACTTGAGTGAAAGATGCAGCACATTTACACACAGCAGCTGACATTTAGAATCTAGGCTGAAGCTTCAGCTCCAGCTCCAGCACAGAAGATGCTGAGGAGCAAAAATTAAATTGCTCTCCAATGCTGTGGGCTACAGAGTCTGTCAACATCCATTATGGGGACCACGGTCTGGTCATACATCAGCAAGGACATGTGGGATAAGGACAAACACAACATGTAGCAGCAGAAAGTAAACACGCAGACTGCAGTATACAGTACCAGGGAGAATAACTGGGTCAGTATTCACACCTGGTTAGACACAACATACACCTTCGGGCGAGTCAGGTGTGCTAACAGCTACACTGTGGAACCCGATACTGGTTCTGGATAATGTATTATTATAGTTCTGTGGGCCTGACCTTCACACTCTGTCTCCACAGGACCGGAGGACAAAAGGGAAACTGAGCAAAATTCTAGTCCAACATCAGATACATGGCACAGTTCATCATCATGAGCCCACAATTGTTCAAATACCATATTTTTCGGACTATAAGTCGCCCGAAGTATAAGTTGCACCAGCCAAAAAATGCATAATTAAGAAAAAAAGTCACAGAGGAGTATATGTCGCATTTTGGGGGAAATTTATTTAATAAAATCCAACACCAAAAACAAACATGACATCTTTATTTATTTTAAAATAAAAATAATAGAGAACAACAGGCTGAATAAGTGTATGGAATTCTAACGTTACATGACAGACATGCCTGGTAATGTCACTAATGACGTAACATATTAAGAGTTATTCAGATAACTCTAGCATAAAGAACATGCTAACAAGTTTACCAAACTATCCGTTTGGAATGATCGACACAGGCTTAGCGCGCCATCTTGCGGTTTGGTGTGAAAATAACATGTGCAATTCACATGTAATTTTTCACACATAAATCGCTCCGGATTATAAATCGCACCCAAGACCAAACTATGAAAAAAAAACCCAGCGACTTATGGTCCGAAAAATACGGTACATCAAAGACAAAACTACAAACCCTATATTTAAAACAACAACAATTGGTGGATACATTTCTTTGAAAACCTTTGTCTTAATTCCACTTCTGAACAAATCCAACCTCCCCACCGGCCCGTGAGCCACCAGTTGAAGATCTACACTACTGCACATCAGAAACTTTGTGTACTGTTTGCTAAATACATTTAAGGCGTGGTCGACCCTGAGATTCCATCCGAAAACATGTCCTACAAATCTGAGGGCCAACACTTCAGACTGGCCTGCAGGAAATGTTATTCAGTGATTCACACACTGACTTTAATTTTCTAGGGTGCAGCAGAGGCAGTGACCTAATTTAGTTACTCTTCCAACAACAGGAAGTGAGCAGACGAGAGAGGAAATGGGGGATAATGGAGAAATATCTGAACCAGAACCTCTTTCCTTCAGATGGAGATCCAGGACTGTAGTGTTACCCCAGGCCGAACGTTCTTTTTTTTCTCCTTGTATTGTTCTGTGTTTCTGTCAGCAGGTAAACAATAAAACAGCTGTGACCACTGGAGCTTTACATTCTGTTACCTTCAGCGATTTTCTTTTGCTAACGTTGTTGTTTTCTACGCCCTGGTGGGAGCAGCACACGACTGCCCTGACACCGACACATGGAAAAGCCTGTGAACTGCATGCTGTATATTCCCTGTAATATATGATGATCATTACTTTATGCTGCAGTTGATCTAATCTGTGATTGGCCGAAGCCCAGGAGACCGGCTCCAGGTCTGACCCTGTATTTACCCATTTGTGCTGATGGTTAGAGTTTATGCTGCAGTCAGTGTTTGTTTGTTCCTATTGTCAGACGATGGTTTTCACATGACTTTTTCGTATGGACTTGACCAAATTTATTAGAAGTTAATTTATTTAAGAACACTTAAACACAAAAGAAATATATCTTGATCCTAAACTTTCTTGCATGGAGGCATTGTATCCAAATCCAAATCAATCTTTGGGCCACACACAGTGGATGGGTGGTTAGTATACTAACCTTACAGCTTAGCTCGGCAGTTCAATTCCTCTTGTTTTTGGCTGAAATAATGAATAGATTAATGGTTCGCACTATAGTGACAGGCGTGAACGTACACAATGGTTGAGCAATCACATCATCGGTTCCTCCATGCACCAAAACTGGATGAGTTGCAATGACATAATATGAACACTGGAGGTCAGTATTTCAGTCGAGTTCCCGTCAATAGTGGTCGATATTCACATTTATTAATCTTTATTTCTTGATTTTATCGCCGCTGCGAGCATGTATAGTTAGACAGACAACTAGAACGTTAATGTGTGTAATATAAACACCTGCATTTATTGGTTTATTGGTGGAGTTATTTCGTATAACGTATACTTATGTAAGAAATCTAATGTGTTTTTGTTGTTCCGTAGGAACATTACATTGTGAAGTTATGGTTGAACGGTGATTCAGTTAACCATAATCTAACAATGATTTCTTAGATTCGTTTCTTAACATATAAAATGAAGGTAACTCATAAGTGTTCGGACCTATTTGACTTATTTATTATTTAATACATTTCAAAACACCTGGCGTTAAGATACAGAAGCAACATTAAAACTTGCGAAAAATATTTAGTTCGCAATACATTTTAGATACAGCCATCCAGACTAGTCACCTGACTGAAGTCACAGAACTCCATAATGTCATAAAAATGTGATTCCAATCGTTTCAGTGTCCCTTTTTTAACATTTGGTGGTGGACAGTGCGCCCTAGCGGACGTATTTGCAACTGCAAACACAAAACTCAATTGAGTTCAGGGTAAAACAATAAAAAGGCAATGAAATTTTATTCGAGTGAATAACAAGGTACAATAAATAGAGAGGAGTTGATTAAAGACCTTAAGTTGTAAACTGGTACCTTTCATGCTTCCATTGATACAGAGGTGGGTGATAATACGTCAACATGCAGCTCAAGGAACAACGCTACAAGAGAAAAGAAATCTATAAATGATCATTTCCAATTTGAATCAGACATTTACTCTAGCCCTGTATTCATCATCATCATCATCATCATCATCATTTTGTCTATTACCAGGTCTCAGGTACAGCAGTCTTCACCAATGCCACCCAAATCACACTTCACCATACTGTGGACCTCCTGTGGGTGGTGAGTCCACTGAAAGGTGCAACGACAGGATTGAAATATGAAATATTTTTCACACAGATTAAGTTGGTGGTGCACTGTGGGTAGTCTGTCACTCATCTCATTACTGTGGATCAAGAAAGACACGTTCACAAGAAAGGCAGGAGAGCCTCTGTTGTTGTTGTTTACATTACATAAGAAAAAAAAAGTTTGATCTTAATCTATGAAAAGTTTGTAAGACCTTTATTTCATAGAAGTGAGGAATACATATGAATTTATCCATCCATCAATCCATTTCTAGCTACAACTGCCACCCAAATCACATTACACCATTCCATACCTTCCGACAGGCAGCGAGCCAACTGGAAGTTAACCGCCCTAACCGGGATTCAAACTTGCCCAGGACATGAACCCTCAAAAATTATATTAGTTCAGATTGATAAGCCAATTGATAGACTTGATTAATAAGCTGGGTCAGTTGGAGGGGAATTCAATTAAATGAAAGTTAAAATAAATATATCAGTTTACATCCTTTAAACTGGCAGGCTTTCATTTGTCTTGTTAAAAATCTACAATTAAAATTGAAAAACCTATTTTAAGCCCTTGGAAACAGATTACTTTTTATCAAATCAATCTTTTTTGACACCACATTGCACTATCATGTATTTACATTGTAGAATCTAGTCTGAAAGTGGCTGCAAATAATTTAGTCATTTTGCATTTTAAAGTAAATTCAGTTTTTAGTCAATAATTAGTACCTTCATGGTCATAAAACAGCTGCTATCCATCAATAATTGGTGTGGTACCAAAATTGCTACACCTGTCTTAGGAAGTCTGAGTAAAATTGGGTCACATGATAGTTAACAAACCAGATAATGTCTAGGATTACAGATTAGCCTAATGTTGGATTAATACATTACTACTTAGTGTTGATACACGGTTGCATTATTAGTCAAATGCATGACACGACCATTTGTACCTTACCCTAATTCTTAATTCTTAATTTACGTAGAATTTAATCTTTGTCATTTTGGTAAAATCCTTGTATCACTGTTGGACTGTTAGCACCAGAACTTCTCAAAGAATTAGCTGACGATTCCCAGTCTGGACATGTGCAGAAGATACATCATGTGCATACTCTTAAAAAAAAGAATGTCCATATGGATCGAAGACATGCAAGTAGATCTTTTTTTAAGTCCCTTTTTCAATTTAAGTGCTTATGGCATTAATGGGTGGCAGCATTCAGTGTTGTTTGTGAAGGACCAAGACAGGGATGGGAGAAAAATCTACTGCTTTATATTCTAATATGAAAAAACATAGAAGTACATAAGAAGTCATTATGGATTCAAGAGAAATATATGTGGCCCCGTCCTTCGTCCAAAGATGACAACAATTTACGTTCAAACTTTCACACGTGCATAGATGTGTACAAAGCCTGCAGCAGAACTATGCTTCCTTCACCAAACTCACCTCAAGACTAAGGGAAGAAAAAAAATCTGTTTGTAAGATTTGTTGTTTCTCTAACTAGTATTTACAATATTGTACACAATTTTTTTTGGTGTCCTGAAAATGTGCATTAAATAACAGCAATATAAAACATTCACAAATATTACGGTGTTCCTTGTATTCTACACACAGACATCCACTGTAGGGCTGTCCTACCATGGTGATGGAGCAGGTGTCTCAGACATGGGTTCGAGTAATTTAAAACAGACAATGACGCCTCCACTGTCCTACTGAAAACCTGGATTAGACCATATCCATCACAGGGACAAACTGTAAATGCATTTGTAGATGGGGCTCTGAATGACATTTCATTCCTACCGTAAACCACTGTGGGGCAGTGTTTAACACCACTTTACAGCCGATTACTTCATGCAGTCAAAATAAAACTGTTTCATCATTCTTTTCAAAACTACAAACTGTAGTGAACAAAGATTATGTGAATATATATATATATATATATATATATATATATATATATCAAAAACAAGATTAGCAAACATATATAGATAGACAGGGTGAGATGGAAATTGTTGAGTCGCTGTGGCAACCCCAGAAAAATGGGATAAGCCAAAAGGAGAAGAAGAAGACAGATAGATAGATAGATAGATAGATAGATAGATAGATAGATAGATAGATAGATAGATAGATAGATAGATAGATAGATATGTCGTAAGAACTTTGGGGGAAACAGCAGTATGTAAAGGACACTAGATGGCAGCATTGCAGCTCAATATATCTCTTTTTTTGCATTTTATGCAAATGCAGGAGACTATATGTCATGTAGAGTCTGGAATTATATTTCGGAGCGGCTCCTTTGTTTTGGCTGTTAACTTGTCTTAAAAATCTTTTGACTTGGTAGAAACAAATTACTATTCTGAACAGCAGCTACTGTCTTTTATGCTGATCGTTCTGGTGGCACAGAGGGAGAGACATATTATCTAGAGTTTTTAAAACCACTGGTCTCACCCAGTCTGTGACACCACTCTGACACCTGAACAAGAGAAAACAGTGCTCTCAAAATGGAACAACCAGTCAAACACATACATCTTAGTGACATTTCCCACTGACAGTATTGTAGAGCAATACATTCAGTCCTTATGAGTGTTCCTGCTCCACTAAGTTATAGTTTATATACAAAATAAATGAAAAACATACAACTCTGATCACAATTGACCACGCAGGCCAGCAGTTCTGGGCCTTTAGTGGCAAGTAAACCCCAATTTTGACATCACAAATATTCAACAAATATTGTAATATCATTATTATAAAAATATTTTCAGTCATTTTTTTGATCAATTACTAGACATTTCACATGACCCACTTGAATTCAGTGCAACTGCAGAGTCTAAAAGCACTGATCTGCGGTCCGTACAAGGTTATTTCACTGTTCACACATAACATCTGTTTGTAAAGCTCTTCAATGTAAAAGAACCGTCGGCTAAACTGGGAAAAAATTGCATCAAAAATTGTGCCCATCTATTATAAATAGCTTATATAGAGTTGCATTGGTAAAAGTAAACATGCATTTCACTGGAGTAAACTTTTTATTTCTGCCCTTTTTAAAGGATTTAGGAAAGACACTCTTGTTGACTCTCTCTGTACAACTGTCCACTTTGCAGAGCGACACCATCTCTCTGCAAAAAAAAACCCTTTTCATCCGCCTGACATTTCCCTGAAAATCACAAGTTAATTTACAGTTACAGACAAGTGGCTAAACTACACTGAAACACAAAACTGTACAGTTTAGGCCTGAGACAAAAGCATGCTACGACTATCCATGCATGCAGGAGAACAGGAGATAAGGTTGTAAGTGTAGTAGAATCCTCTTGCGGATGTTTCTGTCTTTCATGAAGTCAGAAAGAAAAGAAAGAAGAAAAATACCTTTACAGTTGTTTTCAGAGTGCATTCGATCCTAAACTCTCACATTTTCCCTGCATCTGCTTCAAGAGCAAAGGTGAGAGAAAAGAGGTGCCACCTACCACCTTTGGAAAAACTGTGAGTAAAGGGGCTTCATGCTGTGGGGTGGTTTGTTTTTATTAATTTTTTTCTCACTTAATCTCAGCCGAGCATCAGGAAAGAACTTCGTCCTCTCCCACGAACGGCAGCTCCATGCTCCTCATGCCGTCTCCACTCTCCTGTTTCCTAAGTAACACAGTGACAAGAAGTAGCGGTGTTAGTCAGAGAGGACTGCTGTCATTTCTATAGGGGCTCAAACCAAGCATTTCAGTGTTACATAAAGTCAGAGCAGACAGCAGCTTCGCAAGCTGCTTGTCAGATGTTATTTAAGGGAATAACAAACACAAGGAGAGGAGGAGAAAGTAATTATTGACATAGAGCACTTTGCCTTCAGACTGAGTATGATATGACTTCAATAAATGGACTCAATGCAAGCAGCCTACTATATTAACAATACACCTAGGCAGTGATTCTCAATCGAAGGGCCGCAGACCAAACCTGGGTCACAGGCTCTACCAAGAAACAACAAATTACAGTAGTACCTCGGTTCTCGAACGACTCACAGTTCGAACTAATCGGAGTCCGAACAAAAAATTCGAGAAATTCTTGCTTCGTAGTTCGAACAAAAATCGGAGTTCGAACGCCGGTACGACACGTGAGTGCGTACGCGAGGGTGGGATGCTGAGCGGCGTACGGGTGTAGAGCGCTCTCTTCGTGACCAACTGTTGTCGTGTGCGGACGTACTGCGTTTTGCTCTCGCGTTTTATATAAACAAATCGCTTTTCGAACGGGGTTCTGGAACGGATTATGGTCGAGAACCGAGGTACGACTGTACTTTCAGTTTTACACATGTGGTCATGTGCAGATCATGAACAGAAGACACCGAAGATATGTTATCTCTCAGGTCAGTCACAATACAGCTCTCAAACATGTGTTTGATGATGATGCATCTTTGACTTTTCCAAAATAAGAAGAAAAAAGATCACAATTTGTCTATGCTTAGTGCTACGGAAGCACATTGCAGCCACAAAACTGTGCTCAGTATCACGTTATTTCATGATAAATGAAAAAAAAATTAAAAAGTATGTTTAGTCATACAAAATTACATGATGGATTAAATGTTAAACTCAAGTCCATCTGCTATGATATGGCTTGTTTACAGTTGTTTACAATTGTATCTTAAGCTTGAGGCACAGTGAGATTTTACTTAGTGGATAATATTTTTATAATATTCAGACAGAATTTTAAAATGCATTGTATTGTACCGAATGCCTGTGCGTTCTTCTTAATATGAGTTATGAATACAATCCTAGTATAAGTTGTCTTAATAAACCACATTACCCATAATGCACTACATGGTAGATTTACCAGAAGAGACCATGTACTTTTGTCAGAATTCAGGTAGAGTTTGTGCATAAACCCACACTGATGGTATGTGTCTTTATTAACTACACGACAGGAAACAACACTGATGGACGAATCTCAGTCTCTTGAGGTGGTGTGACTATCACGAAATAACTTGATACGATCAGGAAATAACGTAAAATCTATCGTGAAATAACATGATACTGGATACGATTTTAGGGCAAAAAAAAATAAAGACAACTGGTGCAGAGGAGTGGAGATGTAAGGAAGTTTAAATTATGAGGGTCAACCATCCAGAAAATGGACATGCAGTCAAGATGGAATGGATGTCTACGATATGAGAGACATCCAGTAGAACAGTAGAAGCAGTTGAGAGAAAGGTTTTAACAGACAGCAGTGAGACCTGCTATGATATATGGTGTCTGTCCAACAAAACCTGTGATGTGGAGGAGAGGAAGATGCTAAAGATCTTCTCTGGGGAGTGACCAGGTTGGACAGGATCAGAGATGAGCAGAACGGAGGGTTAATTATGGTGGAGTAAGTGAGGGGATGAGCGGAGAGGTGGAGATGGTTTGGAAGACGGAGCTGACAGGGAAGAGAATATGGAGGAAATCAGAGGAGAATTATAGAGTTTGTAAAAAGTACATGTAATTAGAGCACAGGAAGTCAGGGAGAGGGTGAGATGGAGGCAGATGATCTGTGAAATAGAAGAAGAAATAGATTTGAAGTCAAGTTTAGATTTGAAAGAATCCCAAAGGGAGGATTTCACATTAAAAATGTAACATTCAACAAACGTTCAGGTCTATTTGTTTTATTTTTAATGATTCAAAAAATGTGATGAATGAAGTGTTTGGTACTTTGTGTAGAACATGTACAGTGAGGTGTTCCTCTTTATTTTCCAAAATGGTACTGTTCAAGAAGCAGAACTTCTTTTATCTGCAAACATTCACTGAAGGTCTTTTGTCGTCTTTGTTTGCTTTTTGGTTTGGATTTTGCATTTGCATCGTTACTATTTTTAGCCAAGATCCTGATTTACTGTGTTTTGCTGCAATGTTTTGACCTCTGACATTCCTTAGTGTGGTCACTAATCAGTATGATTTGTTTAATCCAATGTAATTAATTCTAATCTAATCCTCAATCTGTTCAGAGTCTCTATTAATCACATCCTCATACAAATAAAGCAGACTACTGCTGTGTTCGGCGTCTCTTTTCCAGTTCTGCGAGTGAAAAACACATCTGCCTCCATCATGCAGAGTTCATCTGAGCACAAGACGACTGCAGCAGGCACATTTATTCCCACATTTTACCTTCTTTGGTTACAGTGTATGAAGCAGTGTCGCACTCTGTCTGCCCTGCCCCCCCTGCAGGGCAGGAGAAGGAAGTGAAAAACATTATCACTTGTCAAATATTTACAGCTATTGTTGACAGCATAATGTTACAAGGACTTATTTCTGTTATTTAAGCTTCAGACCACAGCAGAGAGCATTGCTTGGAGTGTCCTTATCTAAACAATTTTTCCTTACACAAGCGTTGGCCCCGAGGAGCTCACACCGCTGCGGTCCTCTTTACGGCCCCAGTCGAAAGGGTTCCCGAACGATCGCTTCCTCAACATAGTCCTCACCAGGATCTGGGAATAAAAACAGTCAACAAACAAATGTGAACTTCAACATTCTAAGTCATAGTTGAACTCGATTATATATGACTATTATTCAAAACATAGACATGAATGGTTGAAACAGGCCAGAAATCTAAGCAGTTTTCACAGTAAAAGCAGACTTTGTTCATCTCAACAGAACAACTCTGTGTCTGTCTTTTTAATATTACAAGGACTTAAAGGTAAAAAAAAACAACAAAATTTTAAGGAACAGTGAGTTTTACTAACAAGTGAAAATAGAAAATTTAAAGAATGGTTCATACTTCACATATTATTCTTATTAAGACAAAATTTTGCTTGAGATATGCACCTATATATATATATATATATGGATATATATATATATATATATATATATATAGATATGCACCTTTATATATAGCATCTATCTAAGGTGCACATATGCACCTTAGATAGATGCTATCTAAACCTGATAGACAATTAATATTTGTCATTCAAATCTCAGAAAGTCTTCTTTTTTTCAGCTTGTCCCTTTTTTCAGGGGTTGTCACAGCGAGTCAAGCGAGTTCCATCTTTCCTTGTTCTCTGTGTCCTCTACTCTAACTCCAACTACCTCCATGTCCTCTCTCACTGCATCCATCATTCTCCTCTTTGTCTCCTACCTGGTAGCTCCATCTCTAGGATCATTCTTTATCTACTCTCCCTCCTCTGAACATGTCCAAACCATCTCAATTTAGAATCTCTTTAGCTTTTTCAAGAGTAAACAGTTTGATCGTCTTGAATATCTGACAGGTTATTTGTCAATGAACTGAAGTTGTGGAACAAGAGGAGGTTCCCACCACTGTTGCCAGACTGGGGATGTGTTTGACGGAGTTCTCCACCTCCTCCTCCGTCACCTCAATGAGCATGCAGCAGTTGTCGTCCTCTAGGGGTAGAGGCTCCGCTCCGTGCCTGGTCACCCAAGGGTGAACCTGGAAACAACAGCAGGCAAAGGAAGAAGATGAAAGAAGAGAACAACAAGAAACTCTAGCAAGTCTTTTGTTACAAAATCTATCTAAAAGCAGCACAGTAAACCTCAAGGATGCGTTTTTAGACTTTTGACTTCTTTCAATTTTAGGACAGCTCTACTTAAACATTAAGCTAAATTTTAATTAGTAAATTTAGCTATCTTTGGGATATTATTTACCAATATTTTGCTTGATAATATTGTCACTTTACGCATCAATACACACACACAAACAAAAATATACACACATTTATACAAATAGATCCCTTCAAATATTCATGTAAATATGAATAAGGGGACAATAAAAATGCATAAAAAGTCATATGTATCAAAATAACCTAGATACAAAAACAGTGACAATAATTACAAGAAAAATATATCACAATACATTTCTAGTTTATTATCAACTATTCCTACTATATCATCGTGTAATCTTTTCAAACTTTTTTAACAAGGAATTTCATTTTTAAATAAAGAATCTAGATATAAATAATTTTTCAAGGCATCCAATTACTCAACACTACATTTAAGATAAGGATATCAGGAGTGACTCACTCTAAGATAAAGGGCAGCAATAAAAAGTGAGGAATATTTCAACCATGTTTACCTTTATCTGTGTGATAGATATCCTTGTCTCTGGATTCTTGTCCAACATTTTAAGCAGCAGATCTTTGAGATCGTCTGATATATCAGCACTGTAACAGAAGAGGAGATTCAGAATATATTTACATTTCATTTATTATGTTGCATTTTTTTTTTTTGTCTTTTGAAAAGAGTATGAGAGATGAAGCACAACTGACTGTTCAGGTAACACCACAGGCTGGGTTTTAATTTTCTGGTGGAGATTGAGGATGCGCTCGTCCATGAATGGACACTGTGAACAAAAGACGCGTGTTTGTGTCCTCAGCAAACAACAATTTCCAGTGAAGAGATGCTCTTCATGCATAAAGAGACATACCACTCCAAAGACAAAGCAGTACAGCGTCACTCCCATGGCCCAGACGTCCAACGCCTGAGGGACAAAAAACAACTGATACGTACAGGATTTTGACACAGCAACCCCCAGAGGGCAGTAGTAAGCTTGATACCTTTCCAGAGAAGTTCTTCCTGGTTTCAGAGAGAGCTTCTGGTGCAAGAAAGGCAGGTGTTCCCACCGTGCTGGTCAGGAGAGCATCGGTTCCCTCAAACTGGTTACTCACTCCAAAGTCTGCTATTTTAATGTGTCCATCTTCGCCCACCAACAGGTTGGAGGGTTTCACGTCTCTGTGGATAATCCTCTGGTAATGCACTAATCAAAAACACAACAGAGCAAAAATCATTTCATTTTATCAAAACAAATCTGTCACTGGAAAAAAGGACAAGTTGTTCCTGAACAACATGTCTAGACTGAGAGGGAAGATCTTAAAATAACGCATTCACCTCCTGAGGGTTTTAATATTTGACTGGAAACACATGAGATTTGTTGACCCAGTTAAACAAGAGGGGGAATAAACATTACAGCAGTTAAGGATGTAAACAACAAGGATTACACCCACCTAGTTCCCGCCTTAGTGTCAGAGGAATTGGTTTGATGTGTATTTTTATCCAAACTGAATGTGCCATGACTTCCCATCAGCAAACCTTCCAACAGCCATGAATAAAAAATGAATTCAAAAACAGACTGGCTGCAGTAGAGCTTTCTGTGATCTTCGCCTCCCTCACTTCTAATCTCATGCACGACACTTACTTCAGTTTTTCCCAACGTTTTTGCACCACGGACCGCTTAAATGTCTCATACTATTTTTACGGACCAGTTGTTAAGATGTGGGAGATAAGTACCCCTTAATAAAATTAAATTCCCGGTTCTGAAATATTTTCCTATAAAATCTTCCTACCCCAATTAACAAAGATTTCTCAAGTGCAAACACCCTGTAAATTTCTGCTACCAGACCGCATGGAAAGTTGGAATCTTCTATCAATGACTCTGCGTCATTTTGAGTTTATTGAGAAAATATTTCCTAATCAAATATAGTTGCATTATTGATGTTGGAATCCTAGCCATTCTATTGTTAGGTTCTTTTGTTGATATGGGTATAGATCAGGGGTCCGCAACCTTTTTACCTAATTATGTAATAATAAAAAGTTCTGAGACGGTCATTAGTGACCACTCTTCTGACTATCGATTTTACCCATTAAATTATCATTTTAAGCGTAACCTCTGCTCATAAGCACAGGAGCAGTAGCATTCTAACCCTTTTTGTTTTTTGGAACACATCCCGTGGGCACCTTAGGGAGACCATGGGCACCAGGTTGGTGACCCCTGGTATAGATCAAGTGGAAGTAATAGCCAGACGGAACAAAAAGGAAACATTATTTCTCTGTGGCCCGACACCAATTCACCCACAGACCAGTACCAGTCCCCGGCCCAGTGGTTGGGGACCACTGGTTTACTTTACAGCACAGAGCAACAGAACAGAGGGAGATGGTTATTGGATGGATGTGAATTTTTATTTACTCTTTTAAATGAGACAATTACTTGCTGTTACACAGGGATCAACCATGTGTCCTCAAATAAATTAGTACTTTAAGTACTTCACAAAATCAGTTTCAATCTTTTTCTTATTGGCTTATATTTAGAAAGTAATCACTCACTTATGGTGCTATATATAAAATAAATATGTTTTTGTCTTGGGAGCTACTTTTCAAATAACCAGTGATCTACCTAAATTGAAAACTCCAAATATATTTACCTATATAAGCTGTCTGACGCAATACATACAGTATATGTTTCTCACTTTAGTCCCATGATTAGAGTCTAAAAATAGAATTACATCTCTAGTTGTAAAGACTACTATTTTTTATGTTACTACTTAAGATCTACTAACATTCCTACTGGTGGATTCCGATCTACCTATTGGGCACCCCTGATCTAAAACATTATAACATTTATCATAATACAGACATATTTAGAAAAAGAAAAAGGTAGGGTTGTTTTTATGTTACAAGTCTACAATTTACTAAACATTTCAAATGACCACCTCGATTAATCTAGTGTTATTTGTCGGTACTCGTCCCCCTCAGAGAGTGAGAGAATCATGCTCAAATATGACCTTGGATCAGACATACAGGAGCTCAGATGAGCAGTTGTAACCTAATGTTCCCTTGTAACGGTAAGAGACTCTAGAAAAAGATGTTTACTCGTAATTTGGAAAAATCACATTTTGAGTTGCTTGTGTCCTGAAGTACCACTGTACTTAAAATTACTACAGACAGCGCAGAGTGTGAAGAGACTGAGAAACAGAGAGAGTGGGACAGGGCCTGGGTGGGACAGGGCCTGGGTGGGCTTCGTACACATGTGAGTGAGTGACAGAGTGTAAGAAAGACAACGGGAGAGAATGAACAGAGAATGAGGGTGTGAGACATTAAGATTAACTGATTCCAGGTACCGAATACTCTGTGTCCCTCAGAAAAACAGTACATATCCTGTCTTTTCTTCTACTGTACTCTACCGCGGTATGTGTCTGAGAAACGAGAACATAGGTAGGTTTAGACTCACGATATTCAATTCCCCTGAGCAGGTCCTGGAAGTAAAATCGTGCCTGGTCCTCACTGAAGGGTTTGTCAGTTGGCACTTCCATCACAGCCCTGAACCCATGAATACATAAACAGTAAAGTGTTCAACATTAGTCGTCATAAACGACTGGATTTAGTCCAATCCAACCCTATGAGTCATGTCTGTTTAGCAGGATTAACTCACCCTTGTTTCACCAGCTCAAACACTGCAACACAAACAGACAAGGAGTCAATAATGAAAGCTCTTTAATTAACAGTACATGAGCAGTAAACACAACATCCATTTTAATTACTTCAATTAACATGTCACTGTAATTACTCCGTGCCTGAATGCGTTCTTGTCTAGTTATATTTCCAGGGACAAATTCGGGGAAAATTTATTTACCATTTGTCCTTTGGGGGACATTTCCAAGGTCCGAAAGATGCGAAAGAGGTGAAGACTTGGAGGTTAAGATTAAGTTGGGAGTTGAATTACTCCGTGCCTGAATGCGTTCTTGTCTAGTTATATTTCCAGGGACAAATTCGGGGAAAATTTATTTACCATTTGTCCTTTGGGGGACATTTCCAAGGTCCGAAAGATGCGAAAGAGGTGAAGACTTGGAGGTTAAGATTAAGTTGGGAGCTGAATTGAGTTCAAAGTTTTTGAGTTTTTGGAATACATTTGTAAGAAGCCAGAGAATCCTTATCTGAGTACTCACAAAAATATAAATATATGTATATATATATATACATATATATTGTGTTTGTTTGAGTGTAAATAACACTGGTAATTTGTGCCATTATTTTCAAATAGTAATAGTTGCAAATGAAGTATAACAAGCCTCCAGTCACTAGGTGGCAGCACCTCATTTCCTATGATTAGGTTCTCAATAGTATTTTAGTTTATTGTGGTCTACTGTATATTGATGGCGTAAAAGCATTTTTTACCGGGGGGGGGGGGGGGGGGGGGGAGAGAAAAAAAATAGAAATTTATTAAAAATCACTGATTTTTATTTCAAACACCAGTGACGAGGGGACATTTGTCCTTATGACCATATGTGGTCTCAGTTACGTGAGATCGTATTAAGATTTTAGTAGGGAGTATTATTACTGTAGTCCAGATAAATGATAGAGTATGGATCCAGATTAACTATAAATCAAAAGCAGAGGAAATGTATTTGGTCCATATGAAGTACTAACAGAACACAATACTGTGTATATGTGTGCAATTTAAAGCCTGGCTAATCCATCAGCACTTACCCATGTACAGATGGTCTTCACTTGGGTCATCCAAAACCTGGAACCAAATCAGAGAGCAAGAGGAAATAACTGCAAATATCACACATATAGGTATATAAAAATGTATTTTTTTCCCTAATTATTAGCTAATGTTAATTTTACACTTCATATTGTAAAAAAATAAGTAGGATTATACACACCAGGGGTCTCAAACTCAAATAAGTTGAGGACCACCACCCACACTATCATTTCACTGAAGGGATGGTCAGTTTTCAGTGTTCAGCACATAAAAAAAATCTAATAAAAATTAGTTTCCCATAGATTCTGTGTAATTCAACACTGAACCAGAAGGAGACTGTGGATCAGGGTTTTGAGAACTGTAGGATTTACCATAAACTGTAGAGAAAAGATATTGTTCCACGGGCGTAAATGGCCCTCGGGTCGCAAGTTTGAAACCCCTGATATACTCATTTTTATCACATTAAAATATAAAGTTGTCTTTGACAGGTTCTTTTTGTTTTTCTTTATCTTTGCCGAGTTTACAGTAAACTCTTTCTGTTCTTACTTCTACCAACTTCACCACATTGGGATGGTCCAGCTTCTTCAGGATGGCAATCTCCTGGTATACTCGCTCCAGGGGTCCTTTAGGCTGAGCAGGACCCTCAGGGGCAGCTTTGGCTCCTCGAGGTGGAGGTCTCCCTGATGATGAAGGAAGAAGATCAGTCAAGGAAATGAATGGCCATGTGTGTGTTTGAGCCTATTCCACATTTGTCCCCGTGCCACAGTGGAAATGTCCAAAACTGTGCTCTCTGCTGGGTGGACCATCTGGTCCTGGCTGCAGACTTACGCGGAAATCCCGCCTGCCTCATCAGCTTCTTCTTGGACAACACCTTCATCGCCTACAGGGGAGAGCATGAAATGGTTGATATGGAGCAACTGTAACTAAAACAGTTCATTGCTGCATTTGATTTTGGTTTTATTGTTGAAAAAAATCGAGAAGATAATTAACATTTTATTTAACATGAGCAGATTAAATAAAATGTAAAATGTGTAAAAATAGGGGTGATGATTAACTTTTTCAGAATTCTTTATGAAATAGTTACCACTGGGAAGTACTCAATTATTCATTTATACAATTATTTTATTTTATATAAATCACAAAATAAATAAAACATAAATGTTTTTTCTCCTGAGAAGTAATTCATTATGTAACTGCTGCTGGTAATTGTGCCAGCAACTGTAGGATCAGGCTGTAGTCCTCTCCAATGCCAGGGCACAGTGTGTTATTATGGAAATTCTACATTGAAAGTGACATTTTCCACTTTGGTAGGAATATTAACATAATCATCTCTGTGTGGTCTCCCACAGTCAGACATTTTAATAAGAACTATAGGAACTGCAAACAGTACCTTGAACTGACTAGTCATTACAGCAGAGCAGAGACATTTCTGGAAACACTTTGAAATGAGTTCTCAGATGAAATCAGGCCAGTCAACGTGATGAGGAGACATGGATACGGACATTTCCCCCCGCAGTCTGTGTCTGCATTACTCTTGTAAAGATGCACTTGCGGGGGCAGTGTTTTAATAATTCTGTTGTTGAGACAAAGGCCCTTGTGGGGACATTTTGCAGCTCTATACTGAGTGACAGGTTATTTAGTTTTACTCAGTTTGGAGAGGAGATTATTTTTGGGCCAGAGGACTCTTGTTTATTTTTGGGATAGCCTTCACACCTACGCTAAGTTTGGAAGTCTCAAGGTCATGTGGTACTGATGGATTTGAACCTGAACCTCGACCCTTGCAGACCCAAGTATATTTTCTTAATTTCTTGGCCACCACTGTCGTCAACACAGTATATGGTCATGGGATATTTATCAGATCACCCTGCTGTGTTCTTCAAATTTGTGTGCATTTCAATGCCTTGTGCTACAAAAAGGGACATTTGTTTGGACAAATATAATGCTATTAACAACATCAACTGATATGACTTAAATTTCAGAGCTGCTATGTAGCCATTTTCTATGGATTTCTTGATAGTAATCAAAATCACCTCAGTTTTACATCAAAAGTTATGGCACTGGACTGACAAAAACAGTGATTTTAGGTAAGTTGGCTTAATCAAATTTAGGTTCCCACTACGTTTGAGGACATTTCTCTGTGTTTGGAAGGGATTAAGATTGGTCATAAACAGTATACATTCATATCCTGTTGGTGGTGAGACCGCTGGTATTGTGGGTCTGGAAGTTGCTATGTTGCCTCAGTGGCAATCTGGCAAAGGAAAGGTCATGGACAATATGTCCGTGTAAACGTGCAACGTTTTCGATAAATAAGATACAATCTACATTGTGTGTGAAAGGTTGTATTGAAGTGACTAGTATTTGTGAACACAACTCACATAGTATGTGTTGTCGTCCTCATTGTAAGCCAGCTTGACAACCCCGTATGAGCCCTTGAAGAGCAGGAGGTAAAAAGGTGATAAGGGAGCATCTCTTCATTTATTTTGCACTCGAATTGACAGCATATAACACTTTTGTGCTCAGCTAAAACTTGAAGTAAACTCATGCACAGACAGTGAGTAATACACAGACATACATTTGACGGACATGCGTGGGCTCAGAGTGAACCTTGGAAGAAGTAGCAGCTGCTTCAACAACAAAAAAAAAAAAGGACAGAGAACTTCAAATCGTTTCGCCCTCCCTCCTCCTGTCTCTCTCTTTCATATTTGATTTTTGCCTATTTAAGGACAGACACAGAAAAATTCAAGGACAAGACCAGACCCAGTCCACAGACCAGGTTCTGGAGAAGACGTGACACAGACACAGAGACAACCAGCAGGAACAAAAGATACAAAGAATGGTTGTTACTGACGCTAGAATCTAAACCTACAACTAAACACACCAACTAGCTTGTTCACTTCCACCCTCTCTCACATACACACAAACACAGGCATACACTCGTATCCACTCAGCCTTGCACAATCCTCAGAGAGTGCTATTTATAACAACCACTCATCCATCTTCCAACTCTCCCATGGCCATGCTAGTTTACACAGAGTTTGGGAAACGAGGACAGCCGAGAACGAGAGAAACATAGTGAGAGACGGAGAGAGAGACAGAGGAAATCAGAAGCTGTTACTGAATGTCCTTGGTGATGTGTACTGCCTGACAGACATGCAGTGGGTGGATAGAGTCAGTAAAAAAAAAAAAAAAAGAAGAAATCAGTGACTGATCTCATGGTACCTTTCCAATCTCATCTTTCAGCTTGTACTGGTTGAGCTGCACACAGTCCTTGAAGAAGAAGGGAGAAGAGAAAAGAAGATTTTTTTTTTCAGAATAATTGGAACACTTTCAGGTTAAATGCTGGCAGATATATTCTTTCATTGCTGACTGTCTTCCTTGAAGCTCACACATATATTCACTAATATTTAAACCCAAAAAAAATCAGGAGAAAAGAAACTTTCAAAGATAGTTTCCTTTCTCCTGATTATTTTCTATTGGACTTCTTTTTTTGGGTTGAAATCTGGACATTTCTCTCCATTTCTTATTAACTTCAAATGCTATAGTTCAGCTCATATGGTGTAGTACAAAACGTAATGATTGATAGCCCCTGGTATCTAGCAGCTTGCAGCTTATTTTACTATTCTACATTAATAATGATAAATAAATATTATAGAACATTTTTGTATTTCTGTTCCCCAAGGGCCAGAAATATCTGACAAACACTGCTTGTAGCACTTCAACAGTCTATGAGTGGACATTGGACTCAGAAATTAGGTTGGACAACATCAGCTAATCAGCAAAAAGTTCATATAGGACACTACTAGATTTGGCCATTGGATTTTCATGTATACTCATTTACCACTGATTGACCAGAACTTTAACTATTATCATCTGTTGATATTTGTCCTGGGAGACTGTGATGGTTCACTGTGGATACTGACTCAATGTACAGTGTCTGCACAAATGAAGACTGTCTGTCTGTCTGTGTGTCTGGCTCCTGACCTCCTATTTTCACCTCAGTATTTTCAGCCTTGACAGCTGGGTAAGTGTCTCTCCAAGCATAAAGAGTCCTTTCTAAATTATTTCACACCTGGCAGCTTTCACTGTGTCACAGTGGAAGAATATTCTTTGTTTGACAATGGAAACATGGTATAGGGCCAACCTAGCTATTCAAGTTGTTTTTAATTAATTTCAGTTTTGTCTGAGAATCAATATGTTTATTTGTTGTTCAACAAACATTCAAACTTATTACCAAACTCTGTCTTGATTTTTTTTAATGTACTTGTTCAGCATGACAGACTGAAAAAAGTAGTCAATGTTCTTGTTCAGGTTCTAATTAAGAGACTACTGCAATCGCTGTTCAATTTCATTCAGAGCAACACTGTCAACCAGGACAAATGTCATTTAGTCACAGTTTGTGGTTGATCACAAAGAGATTCTTCACAGGTGATGACCTACTGACAGTTTGACAAAGACAGACATATCCATATATATCAGGGGTCTCAAACTTGTGGCCCATTTGCAACTGGCGAAATTTTATTTTGCGGCCTCCACCTTGATGCGACAGTTGAATTTATAATAATATTTTATAGATTTGTTCTCCACATTTAATGGTTAATGTGGATAAAATTACAAAACCCTGATCCACAGTCTCCTTCTGGTTTAGTGTTGTATTACACAGGAAACTGTTTTTTTATTACTTGAGACCCCTGATCTATATCTACAATCTGATCTAATCTCATTGAATTAGATCTTAATCTAATTCAATGATCATCTTAATCTCATTGAATCCAACACCACCCCGTCAGCTGTATTGGGAGTTCAGCAAGTTCAGCAATTAAAAGCATAACTCTTGTCTGTCATGAAAACTTTTTATCATAAATGTGCTAGGGACAAACGGCAGGGACACTACTCTGATATGTTGAAAATGGATAGATTGACTCCTCTTTTGAAGCAAAATGAAATCCAGAGAAACTAAATGTAGAACTCCAGAAGATGGAACGATATCTAACCTGTCTCGCGACAGTCTACATTCAGCTCACCTTCCCTATTGGTGGGTAAATAATCCAACACTTAGTGAATTCTGATTCACAATGTTAGCAAGAGGCAACATCGCAAGGATCTAAAAAGGGACATAGCTATAAAAAATTATATAATATAATATAAAGAATCAGAATTATTCTACTTGCTTCCCAAACATCTGGCATCTAATGAGTGGAATACAACAAGGCTGAAGTTGTATAATATGCCATATGTTAGGACTGAGACTTCAAAAAGACATTTACCATCCATTTTTTTCACTTATCTATGAATGGATCACAAGGGCAGGAGTCTCCACGACTGCCACCTAGATCACACTGCACCACACCGCACTGTACCTTCATGCAGGTGGTGAGCCCACTGGAAGCTCACCCAGGAGGTGAACCCTGGAGTCACACCAATGCCAAAGACATTGACTTAAAGAAAAGGCCTTCAATTTGACATTTTCAAAACAATTAATCTTAGGTGAAATAATACCCTAAAAATAAAACATCTATTCAGCTTATCTCAGTTACCTAGTTTCTGGCATTAACTCTGACGTACTGTACACATTCCAACACAGTATGGGATTGTTGATAAGAACACGGTTCCTATCAAATTGTGCAACACTGGTGATGAGATTTGTCATCATCTACAGTATCTACACTTCAGGTCTACAGGGTGGTAGATATTTAGAGTTAACCCACAGATGAACCCAGGAATCTTAGCTTCATATCCACATTCCCGAGTTTCTACCAGCGTGCTGCAGGTCTTTGGGCAAAGTTTTTAAATGCAATCATTAGGATGATAAATAATTAGGAATAAGTCTACCGCCGGCTGCTCCTGGCAGTGGTGTGTGTAATATTTTGGGTGAATCCCATGAGAATATGTGTGTGTGCCAAATACAGCGGAATTAATTCAGGTGCAGCTTATGGGTCATCACATTTTTGATCATTAAACTGCATTAAACTTCATATTAAAAGTTAAAACAACTTAGATAGATAGAAAAATCACTTAAGGAGAATTAATATAAATGATTTGTAATAACTATGACAGGATAAAAGGGCCACAATGGGAATTTAAAAAATCAATTCACAAGGCATGACTTATAACTAAGTTGAAACTGCAGAAAAAACTACATTTTTTGAGAAAAGATGGACTTTCGGGTTAGGGGTTAGGGGTAAGGGTTCAATGGATGGACTTTCTTACTTCTTGTAGCATTTCCATCTTGCAGCATCTCCAAATTATTCTTGTTTGTTTCAACTTTATTCTCATTATTATATAAAAGTCATATTTTTTTTTTTAATTCTCAATGTAGTCTAAATACATGCATTTGTAATTCGTATTGATACCTGGAGGTCTGTGATTGAAACGCTGTGAGACTCCACCGTGGGGCGTCGGGGCAGACGTGGGGAGGAGTGAGGCGAGGTAACGGGTGAGTATGGTAACGACGGGTAAATATAGCGGCCGTTAACTCCTGGAGAGTTCAAGGGAGACGTTGCAGTCGGTGAGCGTTCCTGCAGAGACAGCTTCCTGTCTGACAGACTCAATCTTCCTCTCTGTTCCTGGCTCTCAGGCTGCAGGGACTCGAGGCGGCCCACCGTGTGGCACAGCAGGTCACAGGACGGAGCTGGGAAGGATCCTACTGCAGCAGACGCTGGATCTGGAGTCTCAGAGCTGTCCATTTCTTCTACCTGAGGTGCACAGACAGTTTTAATTATATTTCGCTTTTTATTAATGTTAGCATTAATAAATGTGCAAACCTTCCATCAGCTCTTAATGCAGTCATTAGGGGGCACTGTTGACAGGTTTTATCAACTGATAAAACCAGCAGACACACTGACCCTTAGTGGAACAGTTTGGATACCAAAAAAACTCCAACCATATTCATTGAGAAGAAGAAAAAGACATAACTGTAAATCTAAATGATTTTAATTTCAATTTATCGCACCAGTGAAGTCAGACTTTAAATTCAAAATAAAACTTCCTCTCTGGCTGTTGAAAGACAATTAACTGGACTTCAATCAAAAGAATGTCAAAAAAAATCTTGTATTTACCTTGAAAATAATGATGAAGACTTGGATCAGAAAAAAAAAAGATTATGCATATTCCAAATGCTGCCAAAAACACATTATCACAAAATGGAATGGGATAGCAATGGCAGTTGTGCTAACTAATATACACTCTTGATAAAAAAAAATGCCATTTGGTTGGATCTTAAGAAGGTTCTAGGTGGTGTTTTGAAATGTAAAAAGAAGAAATGGGAGTATGGCGAAAAATGGAAGCAATTTATTGCAACACTATGCAAATCACATTGCACTGCAAATGTGATTTACCCAAGAGGCGAAAACCTCAGGTTTAACATTACAGAGACATTGCTTCTGGGCCAAAGTGAAGGCCTACAATCCAACCACATCAATGATTGTAACACTGCAGAAAGACTGCGTTGGTTCGTACTCACCTCCTCTTCACCAGCCTCTCCAGGGCCTCCGCTGGATTCATAGTCAGTGATCACAATGAGGGACTCCATTGGGTCTGGAGAAGGGCTTTGTCCGTGGATGGTTAAGGGTGGAGCAGGGCAACTACACAGGAGGTCCGGTAGGGGCTGTGAGGACTGTGCTGATGGAGCATGGCTGCCACAAGGGGCCGCCGGCTCAGCAGAAGGCCAGGGGGCAGCGTGGCACGGAAACATGGCACTTTCTCTGGGAGATCGATGAGCGTAGCTCCATTAGAAAGGAAACTCAGGGGGAGAAAGGTACCTAGGACATGGGATCGAATTTTAATAAACAAAAATTCAATACAATTTGAGGTGTTTTTTACTCCTGTTTTGCTTAATTTACCATTTTCAAGTGCAAATAATACACTGTGTATCAATCAGATACATGAATGGTAAAAATGAGATAATATACACATATTAAAATGCAATTTGCAATGTATAATTAAGCAGTATTGATTGTTGTACGAAATATAAAGAGTGCTGAACATTGTGCTACACACATACTGTGTAGCAGTGGTGGGCCGTCAAAGCCAGCAGAGCCTTCCCTACTGGCCTATGCATACGCAAAAAAAACACATTTATCTATAAATATTTTTTAAATAAAATTTGAAAAATGAATACTATTTTTTTTCAACATAAAGTGTTTTTACATTTAAATGTTTAATAAAAATGTATTATCCAATCATATATCAGCTTGCTAGTGTTGTCAAGTTCCATTAACTCTGCCAGAGCCCTCACAATCAAATGTGGAGGCTCTGCCAGCTGTAAGTAACACGGCCCATTCAGTTGACAGCGCTCAGACAAATCATCTTGTGAGAATGCAACCGCAGGGCCTTCTAGCTGGCCCTACGTAGAAGGGGAAGTTAAGTTATCTTGGCTGTTTTTCACCGACTTAAAACAGAACTGACTGTTATGTATGGCAAGTTGATTTTGAAGGGAAAAGTCCCAGGTGACTTTCGTCAAACCAAAGTATTTGAGTGAGAGTATGAGGACAATGAAATGAAGGTATCGAAAAAAATGTCAATAGGTAATCAGCATAGTGCCCAGTAACATAATGTGTATTATTTATTATACTGTAAGTATCAGAAGACACAGCTTTGTTTTTCCGGGAAATGTCTTTCGTTGCTCCATAAAATTGATTAAAACAGTTTGGGGTGTCACTGAAATTTGCAACTAGAAAGAAATGGGAAACTACAGTAGATGTTACAGTTGGAACAAGGTCGGTATCCTTTTGCACAAGGCTCCTGCCATATTGCTATTCTCCAGCACTGTTGTACATCACTATATATACACCATGGTAGGTGTCTCTTCCCACACACGGTCGTTACTCTGAACTTGGCTTAGGCTCTTACTGTCTTGTGTTTTTATTAGCACCTCTCTTTGTATTCCTGCGTCGGTGAGATTTACTCAGCTCCCACACACTGTCACCAACACAATTCTGTCAGAACCATGAAAAGAAAATCAAGGAAATGTCTCCTGGGGTCCGTCTTTCTCTCCTCCTCTAGATAATAGGCAGATAATAAGCTGAGTGACGATGACTATGGAAGAGGTCCACTTGAAATTATGCAAAAGCAGCTTGGTAAGAGTCACTCCATTTAATAATTAAATGTGTTTGCAGTTAGTTGGAATGACACAAACAAACAACCAACCTCTCCTGAGGTTTAACCTGCTTTATCTAAGAATGTAAGGGCACAGCCATGACAGTGGAACACAAATGCAACAACTTTTGAAGATAAGGTCAAATTTAGGTTATCGTCTGAATACTGGATACTGAGTTAATCTCTGAACATTATTAGGAAAACAAATGTAAGGCTGAACTTTTTTTCATTGCAGCTCCTTTTTCATTTTAATCCTTGCATAACAGAGACGTTACCCCATTAATATCTGCTGAACCATTAACAGCCGATTCTGATTACAAGTTTTTTTTATAACATGTTTTTTGTAGTGTTTTTTTTTTAACTTTCTGACCTCTTATTAAATTATTGAAACTGTTGGTTTTGATGCTGCATTTAGAATTTTTAGCTGATTCTACAACAGTATTCCGGTGTTAATTTACTCATATCTAGATCACATAAAACAAAAAACAATTAATTACCCCACTCCTCCCCCAGAAATATACTTAACTGGTTATTAACAAGCTGAAAGGAGAAGAAGAAGTTTTTGTTTTTTTAAATAGGGTAAAATGGCCAATCGAAGGACAGTGAAAGAGACATTGGGTAAGGTAAGAAATCGGAACTCAGTTGAGCACTCGTAACTAGATGCTCCTCTTGCAAAAGAGGACTATATATGTATGTATATATATATATATATATATATATACATATATACATATATACATATACACACACACACACACACACACACACATATATATATATATATATATATATA
>JAFBJS010000909.1:0-40777 GCA_016785265.1 Paraplagusia blochii
TTTGAAAAACTTTTATTTTTGGAGATTACTTCTGGATTTTATAAGGACAGTATTTGAATGTGATCACTAGTCTCAAAACCCAAAAATTAAAAATTTTCACAATTTTAACCACCAAAATATTAATAACTAAGTATTTTAAGACAAATTAATGCATTTTTTGTCATTTTTGGAAATTTTTTATTTTTGGAGATTACTTCTGGATCTTATGATGACAGTATTTTACTGTAATCACTAGTTGACATACCAAAAAATTATAGATTTTCTCAATTTTAACCACCAAAATGTGCATAAGTAAGTATTTTAAAATAAATGAATGTATTTTTAGACATTTTTGAGAAATTTTCTTTTTTGAAGATTACTTCTGGAACTTATAAGAGTATTTTACTGTGGTCACTAATTGGCAAACCAAAAAAAATATAAATTTTCTCAATTTTAACCACCAAACTTTACATATTTAATGTATTTCAAAACAAACTAATGCATTTCTAGTCATTTTTGAAAAACTTTTTTTTTTTTAGATTTCCTTTGGAAATAATGAGGACAGTATTTTGCTGTTATAACTAGTTTGTATACAAAAAATATATAAATTTTGTCAATTTTAACAACCAAAATGTACATAACTAAGTATTTTAAGTCAAATGAAAGCATTTTTTGACATTTTTGAGAAATTTTTTACTTTGGAGATTTCTTTTGGAAATTTGAGGACAGTATTTACTGTGATCCCTAGTTTGCACACTAAAAATATATAATTTTTCTCAATTTTAACAACCAAATTTTGAATAACTAAGTGATTTAAGACAAATTAATGAATTTTTAGTCATTCTTGAGAAAAAAATGAGTTTGGAGATTTTTTTGGAAATTGTGAAAACAGTATTTTGCTGTAATAACTAGTTTGCAATCAATTTGTTTTTTAATTTTCTTAGTTTTAACCACCAAAATGTACATAATTAAGTTTTTTAAGACAAATGAATGCATTTTTCTGGCATTATTGAGAACATTTTTACTTTTGAGATTTCTTTCAGAAATTTTGAGGACAGTATTTTACTGTAATCACTAGTTACAGGATTTTTTTCTTTCATTCTATTCTTAAATTTTTCAATTGAGTTTTAGAATTTATTCTATTATTTTCTATATTATTCTCAAAAAATAAAGCATTTGAAAAAAAAAACGTTTTTTTCGTCTTTTGTCTGATTTGGATATTTGATTAGTATATATATAAATGTATGTTTTAACTAATTTAATATAGTTATTTGATATTGAGTTTTTCATCAAAAATTGATTTACAATAAGAAAATTACAAAAACATTACAGAAATTTTCAACAAACTTTATTTCATTCACATATTTCACATTTTCAACCTATCTCTAGACCGTCAGCCAGGGTCTAAAAATAGGAAAAACTACCGAGGAAAAAATAAAAACCCTTTTAACAGGGAAAACCTTAGGGAGAACCACAGGAGAGATATCCACTCCCGGGACGGACAGACAGTGCAATGGAAGTTTCCAGAGCAATTTTTGCATCTTTCTCATAAAAACTTTATGAGCTATTGGCTGAAAAAAAAACGACAAAGTATTTTTTTCTGTCAAACCCTTGGTTTTTCTTCAAAACTGATAAAAATTTCATTTTTTTAAATGCATTTTATGGTCTTGTGAACATACAGCACTTTGGAAAAAGTTAAAAGAGTTACATTTACATTAAAATTCCTAAATGTAGAAAAAAGATTTTTACAAAGTTTAACAAAGGCATGTCTGCATCTTTCTCATCAATCTGATTTTTTTTTTTTTTTTCTACAAAAGTATTATTGAAAAACTTCCCCAAAAAATATCTTTACTGTTTTGCAGTTTGAACAAGTTCTGTTTAAATGAATTGTGATCGTAGTGAGTAAAACCTCCCGGTGGTCAGAAGAAAACACTGATAATATGAGTCTGCACAGAGAACAGCCTAGAAATCCACAGATGTCCTGATGTATTTTCTATCACTGCGTCATCATTAGGATCTCATCATAATGACAGGTTTCAGCCCAACGTATGTACCTGCTTCATCTGTATGCTGCACTTCAAACACCTCTTTGTCCTTACATGGAATGATTTATGAGAAGAGGAATGTCTCCGTGCAGGAAGATTTATGTCCAATCAGTAGACCCCACACACAGACACACACAGACACACACTCCTTATCTTACTATACCTCCC
This sequence comes from Paraplagusia blochii, assembly GCA_016785265.1. NCBI lineage: Eukaryota > Metazoa > Chordata > Actinopteri > Pleuronectiformes > Cynoglossidae > Paraplagusia > Paraplagusia blochii. The sequence goes on from JAFBJS010000909.1 coordinate 2,193, forward strand.
TCACTGCCACCTCACGTGAGCACATTTTATTTTGCTATGGATTTTTGGCATCATTTTAACGATCAGTTCTGCAGGTGATGATGATGATGATGATGATGCTCTGGACTCAAAATGTGTTTCCATATTTCAGCCACTGTTTCTCAGCTTCATTTCTGTTTCTCTCTGATTACATCCTTATTTAAACATGGAATCCATTCCTGTTGACTCACCTTCTGAGAAGATCTCCACAGATGAATCAACCTCTTCTCCTCTTCTCACCTCCATCCTCCGCCGTCACTGATGAGGACCTGCCATCCTGCCGTTTAACAACATTAAGTCCATACTTGAAAAGAGGTGTGTGATTCACAACACTTTGATTTCCATAAGATAAAAACATCTAACAGATTGAGACACGATATTATATTGTTTAAAATTAAAAGGAACAAAACTTTCACAGATCTGTTTATCCTGTTTATTCAGGATATTTCACCCTCCTCGTTTCTTCATGTGCTACAAAATATCATTTATTTTATTTACCATTTCATTATATTGTGCTAGAAAATATATACATTTTTAAAAAAGTTAAAATAAAAAAAAGTTTGATATGGAGCAGAGAAAATCAACAGAGTAAAGGTAGGAGTGACGATGGCGACTGGAGATGAATGAAGTGCTGGTCATGATCTGTTTCTATGGATTTTGAATATGTTGTTGAGTAGAAAGACCATTTAGAAGAGAACTCTTACCAACAGGCTCCATGTCACTGCTCTTTGCCATGGAAACTAAAAACACACTCATGACAACACAGCAGATTCTCAGCCAATTTCCAAAAGAGAAAAAACGTTGTTCAGGAGTTGGGATTGAAATCATTCTTTCTGCAGGAAACAGTTTGTGTTTCTGCCTCAGAAAAGTCACAACATTTGGGAAAAACCTTTTCACTGACACACAGACGCCTCCTGCTGCAGCGTGAGATGATCTTAGAACATAGAAGAGTGAAAACGGCTCTGAGGCTCAGGTCCATCCTGGGGGGACAGGGATCAGCGAGGTCTCTTCCTTTTGTCAACTCTTCCCGTGCGTTTTATCGTGGGCAGTGGTTTCCTGTGACGTTTCCTCTCACAGCGGCTGAATCAACCTGGGGCGAGGAGTTAGAGGAGAGAACTGAGAAGTGTTCCAGCCCGACTTCATACAAATCAACACAAAAGTAATGGACAGAAAATAATCACATTTATTTCCACAGGAAATTAGATTCAGTTTGAGCACACACACACACACACACACACACACACACACACACACACACACACACACACACACACACACACACAGATGTAAATAACCTCAGCCTCTCATAGTCTTAGAATAAGATTTTCACTCTAGGTCCAGGTGGCGCCGGGCCCAGAAAATACATCAAGGTTCCCTCGTCACCTGTGGATTTCCAGTCTCTGTCAAACCATCACATTTATCACCACCGTCTCCATATAAAATGGTCAAATGTCTGAAGCCTTTATTCCCTGTGGTTCCACATGGTGAAAGGATTGTTCTGATGTGAGAGGAAGAACCGACAGCACGTGGTTCAACCAGTGAAAGGTCAATTTATTTCCTCCCTTGTTTTTCAGACGACAATGATGATAATAGAATAGAATAGAATAGAATAGAATAGAATAGAACAGAATAGAATTAAAAGCCTGAAATGAGATCCGGACTCAGAGACTACGACTCCACGCAGTATAATGTCACCGACGTTCTCATCAGAATCAGAGCAAGGCATTAATGCTCAGGAATTTGGCCTGAGCTGTTGAAGAAGGTCCAACTCCTGCCACTACATCAGCGTGTCAGATGTTGCTCCATCCTCGGGTCACTCAAACTAGGAGAGTCGATGGCAGACTTATGTCAGTTTGGTGGTCTGGAGACCCTGATCTAACCCTGGTCAGCTTCTCCAGCTTCTGTTGAGTGGCTTTTACAAGGTTGGACAAAGTTGGACAGAAAAGTCTCCACGATCTCCAGCAGAATCTCATATTTAATAATAATAATAAGTGTTTCCTGCCTTTTTGTGCAGCACAATGGGTTTGTCTGGACCTCAGGCAGAAAGGTCCAGGTCAAGTTGGTTATTTTGTCAGTCTCTTGTCCAAACCAAATATTTCCTGGGACTAACCTTTGGCCAATGTTTTGACTTGTCTTAACTGTGGACAACACATTCCTCTGTGTTGTCCAGCTTCACATTCATGTGACGCCATAGAAAATACTGTAGCACTGGGTGGACACCAGCCACAGTTGGACGTGGAGAAAAGAGTGTCCAGATAATGGCCGCCGTCCTCCATGCTTCACTGGAATGTGGGGGCCCATTTCCCACAGCTTCCACCGTCTCCACGGTGACGGACTGTGTCATAAACAGCACCCCCCGCAGGAGCGATGACGTTACTTTCTCTCTTGTCTGAGCTTCTTCCCTCTTGGTCTTCAGTCAAAGCGTCTGTCTTTAATTACTGCGTTGCCAAAGCCATTTCACCATGGAGATGATCGCCCCCCGCAGGTACTGAACAAACAAGTGAGCAACTTTCATGAAGGATCACTACAGTCCTTGATTGCCTTGCAAAATTGGTCAGCGGCAACCGTAAACAGCAATTACCGGACACAGGGCTTTTTCCTCTCCATGCTACGTAGAATTTAGAAACAGCTTTATTTGCATCATTGTGAGTCTCACCGACCTCCTACCATTGATTTGATCACATTTTGATGAAAAAAAATCAAGCGGAGTTGTCAGCAGGTTTCAAAAGCTGGATAAACAGATTCCAAATAGAAAGAAATGTGAGACAAAAGCAACCGTCCAGGAGACGTAAACACTTCCAACAGAGGAGGGACGAAGACAAACACCTCTGACAGCAGAACAATGAGCACCAGCTGCCTGTCAGCCAACAATGGCTTGGAATCATATCCCTGTCCAGATGCCAGAATATTCATACCGTTATTATCTATAAATTATTTTCCTTTCTTTTTTTTTTTTTCAATACTGACACAAAGGAATTAAAAGAGGAAAATGGTTCCTGGCTCAGAAAATCCAAACAGAATTATCTTGATTTCATTTCACTTTAATTTCACCCCAGGAGCCAAGTTTACCTGAAGTTCTGTCGACTTGTTTGTTTTTATATTTTAGATTACTATTATTTATTAAGCATTTGACGGCTTCAATAATCTTTTTTTTTTTTTTTTTTTTAATGCGTCTATAACTAGATGAGGAAAATGCCGAAAAAGACAAGAAGAATTTCATTGAGATTTCAGTGTGATTTTTGGCCTCTTTTACTCCAAAGTCCTGACTGTCCTGAGGACGGTTGTGTCTCATAGAGGTGAGGACCAGTCCAACTGTCTGTGGTTCAGCCCGTCCCCCTGACACTGTCCTCCCTCTGCTTTCTTTGGCCGCCACGCTTGCACTTCACTCTGGGACATGATGTCATGAAGGACACTTCACGTATGAAGGGTTGGACTGAGAGCTGAAGGTCCGTGATCCTCATCAGAACCTGTGTGGATCCTTAAATGGTGCTGGTCTGAGAACCTGTCTGTAATCACTGTGGGGCCGTGAAGGGTCTGTGGAGCAGGAGGCTGGAATAATGTGAAACACACACACACACACACACACACACACACACACACACACACACACACACACACACACACACACACACACACCCTCAGTAATCACAGGAAGTTGGCAGCACAGATGCTTTGATTGGACAGGAAACGGCGTCCATTGTTTGTCCACGGTTGCCGACCAACACCCAGAGTTCAGCTGCAGTATTTTTAACCCATTCTTTCATGTTTCACTGTCACAGACAGTCTGGAGGTTCTGCTTGGTTCTGATTGGTTCTGATTGGTCAGTGTTTTTGTCCTGGGGGAGGAGCTGCCATCACGACCGTGTTCTGTGTTTATTCTCTGTCTTCAACCAACAAATGTCTCAGCATTTTTACTGTTGATTCTTTTTTCAATTACAAACCAAACACAAGTCAGAAAATAAGAAAAATACTCATCAAACATCAGACTAAATAATGTTCATCAGAAGAACCTCATAGGAAAGGACAAAGTGTCTGAAGTACAGTTATGAATGTGCCTGCGGACAGTCCTTGGTTCGATTCCCTCTCACAGCTGATGATGTTTATTAAGAAAAGATTGTAAAAGTAGAGAGTTTTTCTATTTGCTCTGAGCAGGAACGCTGTGTTTGACGCCAGGATATTGTCACGTGTCGACAGACGTCCGTGTAACGATAATCTGTGTAAACACACGCGTCGATGAAAGAGGAGCTTCATTAAAGTAACTAAAGTGTAGCAGGTAACTAACTAACTTCTGAGATTAGGTTCATCTACACAATGTTGTTTTTAGGAAACTGATTATCCAGGAGAAAAAAAATCAAAGAAACTTCAAGCCTGAAGGCTCCGTCTGGTCGGCCTGTCGGGTCATGTGACAGTTTTGTCTAGAGAAGCTCTGTTCCTAATCTGACTCAGGCAGAAGGTCTGGTGTCTGGTGTCTGGTGTGAAACTGGAGGACTTGTTTTGACACCGTGGGAGAGTTGACTTTGTTCTACCTTCTTATCTCCACACACTCTTCTACCCGTGGTGTCTGGATGGAAGGTGGTGGATCCATATCTATCCAACAGCCCCGTGGATCTCACAGGAAACTCCAGCCCCCCATCAAATACTGAGTGTCGGAGATTGAACCTTTGTTAGTAGAAGAAGAAACAACAGTTCATCTTAATGACACCGTAAGACAACGTTCAGCCACAGCCCAGAGTGGACAGAGTCCATCTCTCCTTCACCCTGAGTCCATGCTCATTTGCTGCGTGTAGAGCTGGAGGTCTTACTGTAAAGCCAACAGAAGCGTTTCAGCTCTGAGATGCAGGTATCAATTACCTCCACTTGAGTTTTATGAGTTTTCTTCTCTGCACAACATGCAGAATCTGGATGTATTGTTTTCCTGTGCACGGCTGAAGATTAGGTTTCAGCCCAAGGCTTTGGAGAATGAGGCAAGTGTAATCCTGTAGGGCAGTCAACAACACACACACACACACACACACACACATTCTCCACTCAAACACAATGAGGATCAAGCAGAGATTCGACAGCAGAGATTTGCATGAGTGAGTGAGTTGAGTCGGATGAAAGGTTGGAAGGAACGGACGGGAAACACAGGAATGTTCAGGCTGTGAAGTTGTTGGTTCTTCTCACATTGACGCTTGTCTTTTCTTTACACATTACTGTAGGTGTTGCTGCCACCTAGTGACTGGGAGTTTCAGCCGTGGGACACTTCCATCTACACTTCCCTCCCTGTGAGTCTGCTGGTGGAGGGTGGAGGTGAAGTGGAGTTGAAGGAGGTCCAAACACAGTGTAAGACCTGGATCAGACCCACAAGGAGAGAGCAGCAGGGCTTTCAGAACCTCGAGTGGAGCTTCATTCATCAGACGCCACGGCTGGAAAATCTGATTGACAGGATTATTGTCTCCCACTAATTGTAGCCTGAGATATTGTGAAGTAAAATGATACTAATGTGAGGATTGAATTGAGTTCCACTGACGCAGGGAGGCATCCACCCTTCCTCCATCAGCTCTGACAGTTTTCCTCATCATCATAGACGGAGCTAACGGGTCTAAACCTGCTGTGAGACACAAACGTCCAACTACTGTCCACTGTCACCTAGTGTCCACTTCTGAAGCTGGTTCTTAGAGCTGAGTCACAGCTTCTCACAGACGCAGCTGGTTGTGTTTGAAAACAAGTGAAACTCCCTAAGAAAAGCTGCTGGTGCAAGTCCATCTCAGATGACTTCAGGTATCAGATGGGATTGGACCCAAACCGATGAGAATCTGTGGTGAAGACTGGAGGTCTGCACAGGTTCAGACTGAATCCTGTTTCTGCTTCGCTTTGATCAACGCACCGCAGGTTCCTGTGTTTTTCCTACTGACATGTGGCGACTGACTGACTGTCTGACTGACTGACTGACTGACTGACTGACTGACTGACTGACATGTGGTGACTGACTGACTGACTGACAGACAGACAGACAGACAGACAGACAGACAGACTGACTGACTGACTGACTGACTGACTGACATGTGGTGACTGACTGACTGACTGACTGACTGACTGACTGTTATAAAGATTTCCTCCAGAGCCTGAGGATCATAAACAAAAGCCAAGAACCACTTTTGCACCACCTTTAACCCCTGGATCTGCTGTGCAACATTATCTACAGAAGGTGACGCTGTTGTTTGGATTGAGACCATTCAACGTCCTTGGACATATGGACATAAACCGATACTTGAGCTCTTAGCCCAAGACTAAGACGAAAACCTCCTCCTGTGCATTGTTTGTTGTTGGTGGTAGGTTCTCCACCTGAGCTCTGCTCTCAACACTATAAACTACATTCCTCTGCACTGACACTGTGTATAAACTGTGTATTTTATTGTCGGAGGCGTAAATCTTCCTTTCGCCGACTGGTTTTAAAGGTTGAGCGCGCTGCCTCCCCCTGGTGTTCACACTGTAAACACTAACACAGTTGGGCGCCTGCCCTTGGAGCAAATAATAATTGATGTGAAGAGGGAACAAAAATGTGACAACTTCAAATGTTCCAGAGAGATTTGAAGAGGACTTTTTAAATATGGATGGACTTTTCAGTTCTTCTCCCTCATGATCTTCCTCCTCCACTGTGGCCTTGGTCTAAGTCAGCGGGTTGATTAGTTGATTAAACTTGTTGGTCCAGTAGAGGAAACATTGCACTCAGATGTTATTAGGTTGATTTGGCAGCAACAAGGTGGAGGTTTTTCTACCTGCATTTTGTGTCCGTGCTCAGCTCCAATCAGAGAGTCAATCAGTCCATGTGATGTGACAGACATTAGTCTGATTAAAGCTCACAGATGTGCGTTATGCAAAGTGTTTCAGCTAATTCATGTAATTGTTTGCTGAGTAGTAAAAGCAGAGGAGGAAACACTTGATGTGATTATGTGGTAATTCCCAGTGTGGCTCAGGATTTACAGGAAGTCCAGTCCAAAGAAAAGACAAAAAAGTAAAACATCATCTAATCTGAAAACATACATATTTATACTGAGGCGCGCTGCTGCAAATGTTACGAAAAAATGTCATAAAAAAATGGAAAAACTAAAAGTAATGAAATAAAAGTGACGTGCTGTGAAAACAACAGTCATAAAACAGAGATAAAAAAAAAAGATTTAAACCAGATCAACTGGATCAACACACACACACACACACACTCACAGACACACACACACACACAGACTGTGGTTTTTAAAGGTTTCCAAGAAGGTTACGTAAGAAGTTCCATAAATCCATCAGAGTGTGACAGCTCGGCTACAACAGCTCTGCTGCAGCAGACCCGTTTATCTTTGCAGCCTTGAGCCTCAGCAGGTGTTGCATCTGCTGCCATCCAGCCTGAGGTTCTAACAGGGAGAAGGTCTGAAGCTAGAACAGGTACAGAAAAAATCAAATACAATAAACCTTGGATGAAAAGCGGGAGAAGACAGAAGAACGGTCCTACGATCAGTGACTGCTGCTTCAGCCAATCAGTGACACACACACACACACACACACACACACACACACACACCCAGCAGTTCTCAGGACTCAGGACCATGGACCATGGACCATGGGACACGTGGATGCATGGGTTTGATTCCAGGTTAATGCAGCATCAGTTTCCTTTATTTTGGACTGGGTGACATTGACTACATTCAGATGCATCGGTTTTAAATTGCTCTCCTCATTTTAAAGCCCCGACTGTGGGAATGTGGAGGTGGTTGCCACGGTGATTTGGCTGTTTGATGAGTAAATGTGTGGACTGAAATTGTGTTAAAGCTGCTGTGGGACGGTGGACTGAGACTGTTTGTTTTTCTGAGGCCGAGAATCTTCTCAGGGTCCAATACAGCAGAGACTTTAGGGTAAATAGATAAAACTGACCCGATGTCCAGGTCTGGGCCCAGACGGGTCGGCAACATCAGTCACCTGGTTGTCACTGTGTCCTCTGATCCAGTCTGATCCAAAGCCACAGACCAACACCAGCACCATGTCCCCCAGGATTTCCATGGAGCCAGGATCTTCTCCTCTCCAGGTCTGATGAGCCTACTTCTCATTCCACACACACCAGACAACACACAGCATCTCACAACTGGAGGGTGGGGTCAGGGTGGGGTCAGGGGGGGTTGCATATGAAAAACACTAAATTTGACCTCCTATACATAAGAGTCACAAGAAACCGGACAGAGCGCCTCCAGCTGGCCATGTAGAAAGAAAAACATCTCATCATGTTCTCCCACAAAGTCTGGAGTTTGTCTCCTCTTCTCAGGGTTCAGTTTCTGTTGGAGAGATTCCAGCCAACCCTTTCCTGGTGGAGCCACACAATACTTGAACTCTTCTCTCTATATATCAATATTTATATTCACATGTACATTTCTACCTGAATCCAAAGTATTTTTTTATATTTCTTTGTATACGTTTGTATATTTCCCTAAGATCTATGTCACTTATTCTGTGTTTGTTTCTTTTATTATGTTACTATTTAACCTGTATCTTGCTCCTTTGCACTGCCTGGAATGGTTACAATTCAGTTGAACTGCTGGTATAATGACAATAAAGGCATTCTGATTCTGTTTCTGATTCTGATTCTGATTCTGATTCTGGTTCTGATTCTGATTCTAGTTCTGATTCTGATTCTGATTCTGGTTCTGATTCTGGTTCTGGTTCTGGTTCTGGTTCTAGTTCTGATTCTGGTTCTGATTGTGATTCTGATTCTGATTCTGATTCTAGTTCTGATTCTGATTCTGGTTCTGGTTCTAGTTCTGATTCTGGTTCTGATTGTGATTCTGGTTCTGATTGTGATTCTGATTCTAGTTCTGATTCTGGTTCTGGTTCTGATTCTGATTCCATACTTTTAGCTTCCAAACAACTCAGTGAAGGTGGTTGTTTTTTTTGTTTTTTTTTCAGCACTAAATACCGTGGCAGAGCTTCAAGTGTTTACACCCATAAATCCTCTCTTCCTGCAGCCAAACACAGCGTCACCTCAGCCAAGCCACGGTGCCAACTCCAATCAAATCTGTGGGAGCGCCGGGAGAGCGAACACAGCGAGAGGGTAAATACGTTTGACATTTTGCGAGGCACAAGTTGCAGTGAGTGGCTCCCAGCTCTATGGGGCATTAACCTTATCTCACAGTCACATAATAGCCTATTGACTGCAGCCCATATCAATCCACAGGCTCCAGGTTGAGTCTCTCTGAAAAGAGCTTTTGATTCATGTGGCTCCGTCAGCACCCAGCGCCACAGCTACATTTCATGGGAAGGATCACAGTAACGGGCTTTGATAACGTCAATAAAATCCAGAAGAATAGAAGATTGTCCTCAAAAACACTGTGAAGCAGTCAACGAACAAACAAATGATGTTCATGTTTGATGCTCCACCAGCAGGAGAGCAGGTGGAGATCATTTTAGAAAAACAGTATCTCCTTCATCCAAACTGTTGTCAACAACCAAACAGACGTGGAAATAAAAAATGAAACGTCCAGTTGCTGACAACACAACTTTTTGGGTTAGTAGATAACTAACTAACCAACTAACTAACTAACTAACCACGTAAGCTGTTAATGTTTGACTAAGATGGAGCTCAGGCTGAGTGAGTGAGTGTGTGTGTGTGTGTGTGTGTGTGTGTTGATGACATGGAGTCAATGTAAAAGCAACACATTGTTCTGAAACTTCTGACCGACGTAAAGATAAAAAACATTTGTGTGAAAAGATGGGATGAAAGTGAAGATCACTCACTCTGACTCTCAGGTGATGACCAACATCACATGGTTCAATGACCAATGATGTGTGGACTTCATTAGGAGAGCTGACCGCCTGACGCCGAGTCTCATGCAGAATCTTAATGGGCTGCTTTCTCCTGGTGCAGGTCCATTCAGAGGAGGGTCCTCTGGAGACCAGCTGTCCAGCTGAGGCCCAGCAGCTCTGGCACAGACCAGGGGACGATGGTACAAACCTGGAAACAAACAACATAAAGTCATCATCTCAATAATGCCCTAATATACATTCGTATCAACACTCAACACTCTATACTTTTAATAAGCTGAATGCAGCACTGCGCCTCCCGGTGGTAACCTGTGGTACTGTAACAGTGTAAACACTATCCAAAAAAGACAGTAAATAAAGTGTCAACAGGAAACACTGTATTATTATATATATATATAAAGAATAATAAACATTCACTGATCATAATTGGACATGTGTTATTTTAGAAACATAAATACATCACTGTTCATTTTGACCACTAGATGATGCTACATATTTATATACTTTATTCCTCTTCAATAGTCACATGATGATAATAATAATAATAATAATAATAATAATAATAATAATAATAACAGTAGCGTCTGCTCTCGGAACAAAACCCTGTGTTCACTCCACAGAGGGAACCTCAGTTTGTTCTTCAACAGAACAAGGAGCAGATGTAGCAGATGTGAAACAGTCAGGATGAGGACATTATGTTGAGGGACATTAGAGACAGTTACATCACAGGAAGGACTTACTGTGTTTGGAGTTGATTTAAAGTTCTGACTGTGCTACTGCTAAAACATGTACTTACAGAACACAACCACTAGTTTGTCAGGAGTAAACAAACTGGAGGGGGCGGAGGTGAGGGGGGCGGAGGGGCTGAGCTATGGAGCTCAGGTAGGAGGTTCTGCTCTAAGTCACAGCTGTGGTTCCCAACCTGTGCTGGGCCTCAACAACAGATCCAGCTCTTTTGGAGCCTCTCACTGCATATCTGGGAATAAAACCGATAAATACAAGCCTGTAGTTTATTCAAATTAACCAAAGACATTTATTATAACATCAAAGTGGAGTTTCATGCACCAAAGATGCTGCATAATTAATATCAGCATCTTGCTTTTCTTGAAAAGTCAAAGTGAAATTCACAGCATTAAAATGTTGGATCTTAAATGTAATGTTGATTGTTTTTCATCAAGGCTTTAATTGAATGAAAGAAATCGTATCTCAGTCAATTCTCCCGTCTCCTCCTAAACACCTGTTCAATCATCTCGGTGTGAAAGACACAGGCAGTAAAAGTGAAGGCTGCAGGGGAAGACGAGCGACTCTGTCAAAGTTTCTCTCTTTTCTCCCCATTCTTCTTGCTCCTCTGGCTGATACAGACACAGAGTTGTTTGTTGTGAAGAGCGTCACACCTCTGCTGCATTGTGGGTAACAGTGGTTTGCAGTCGTCTAAACCCGACAGGAACACATGGGAACAGAGCGTGAGTTTCTGAGAAAACCACTTCAAATTGCACAAATACGAGACACAGATATTTGGGTTTTTTTCTCCAAATTAAACTACAAACCACTGACGTATGTTCAACTACTTATGAGTCAGATGTTAATGCAAGGAGGTGGAATTACAACCATTGTGCTACGATGACTCCACCATGTGTCCCATGTCATTGTAAGTGTGTCACCTGGTCTTTTGTGTCAGGTGAGATTTTTCACAGGTTTAACAAGCTAACAGGATGATACCTGTGTGTTTTCTCTTCTATCACTGCAGTGACTTTTGGGCCGAGCTTCTCCTCCTCTGGACTTATCTCCACGAGACTTCCTGGATGAGGCCACAGTCACAGCTGAAGAGAAAAAAAAAATCACAGGTGTTGATGAATGTTCTCAGTCATCCAGGTCGTGGTCCAGTTGCCTGACTGACTGAACTCTTTAACCTTGATTAAAATTCTTGTGTTATTAGGATTTACATTACATTACAGGATTTAAAAAAAAAAAAACAATGTTGTGGGTAACTTCTTATTACAGGTTTCATCCATTTAAATCCACAGGTATAGTTGATCACTCACTGTATGAACAGTACTTCATTTATGACATTGTTGTCAATGTTATGTTATGACAACAGACGGAGTCTGAGGACAAATATCTTGGTACCAACAGCATAAAAGATAAAATCCTTATCGATCCTATGTCGCCATCTAGTGGTAAATGACAACACTCGCTACTGTCTCCCTGTGTGTCTTCAGCTTCAACGTGATACTCACCACAAGCTAAACTTACATTGGAGTTGAAGTCAAATGATTTTCAAACAAATAAAGACACGCAATATGTTCTTATAATTCAAAATCTAAATCGGTCTAGGTACCTTTCTGGACGTTAGGTGGCAGTGTTGTACAACAAGTTTGTTCTCTACATGTCTAAAACCAACAACAAGTCTAAAACCGAGTCAGGAGTCAGGAGAAAAACACATCATTTCTAACTGTTTAAATGGTTGATTCACTGAGAGAAGGGACCAGGCCAAAGAAGAAGAAGATCTGGACGATTCCACAAACAACATCCACCTCCCAATCCACAGTGTGGAGTATACTGTACTCACTGCACTAGGAGGTACACGTGTGTGTGTGTGTGTGTGTGTGTGTGTGTCCTGACACTCTCTGCTCTGTGTGTTCACACACTCCCCTGTTTATTTATAGCCTGAATGAACTTTATGATGAATTACCTGATGATGTAAAGCAAACACGGCGGTGTCAGATTAATGGGTCACCACGGGGCCGGTGCCGAGTCCAACTGCAGTTTGGTTTGGCTGCCAGACACAACGGGATGCATCTCCAGCCTGGAGGAGCAGAACATCTCTGTGTCTCTGTAGACTGGGACCTGCACCTTTACATTTTCAGAAACAACCACAAAAAGATACATTTACAACAAGGTCCAACACGGACCAGTGAGGGCAGCACTGACCACATCTTCAGAGCTGTGGTCCTCAGCTGATCCACCTCCAGGATCAGCCTTCAATGACATGTCCAGAACGAGGAGAAACTTTTCTATTTTATTCAATATGGCCTGATTCATAAAGTTCTATCTAATCCTTTATTTAATCTAATCTCTACTCTTTACGTTTATTCAGTAATTTAATCTGGCAATAAAATAATTACAACATTTTTTTATTTTTTTTTGGACATTTTCTTCTGCCTGTGACCCACTGAAAAGCCACGAGCAGAGAATCATTCAGTTCTCTGCTCGTGGCAGTAGATGTGATGACCTCCTCACTGCTCCTTCTTGCTCCTCACTGCTCCTCACTTTCTCTCCACATGTGAACTATAGAAAAACCAACCATTGGTCACTCACTTGGACAGTTCCGCCCTCCACCGCAGGGGGCCCCACTGTCGCCACCTCACGGCACAGATGATTAGCTTAGCTGCTAGCGGGCTGCGGTTAATGAAGCTCCAAACAGAGTCAAATGACGGAGCTCTCTTGTTCACCGTCCACCTCACTCTTGTCCACTGGTTGTTGACCTCTGCTTACAGACACACTGTGGACAGAACCGGTCCAAACCGGTCCAGTTTGGTGGTAACGATCGCCTGCCGGAAGAGCCACGACAGCGGCAGTTACATCCAGAAGGTTCACGAGTTCCCCCTAGTGGCGAGGCTCTGCACCCAAGTTTCACAAATCAGAATGGTAGAAAACACATTCCTGTGTTAATAGATAGTGTTTACGTCACTTCCCGTTTGAACAGTAACTTGTATTAGAAGGGTTATACAAACTTCCAATAAATTAAATTAAATTAAATTAAATTAAAAAAAATTCTACCAAATAGTAATAAACATTTTTATAATGATATAAAAAAGCACAGATGGAAAATAATATTGAAAATATTGTTCAATAAAAGGAAAGTAAAAAAGTGAAAGAAGAATCAAAGCTGAGTCTGAGTCCGAGTCCGAGTCTGAGTCAGTCCATCTGAGTATCTCAAACCATGGAGACCGTGGCTGCTGATGTCCTGGAGAACAGGGACGTGACATCATCAGCGACCAGACCGTTGGACTTTCCACTGGTCAAGTTCTCTCTGAGGAGGCCACGCTGGAGTCTTTACACAGAGACCAGTGACCTACATTTGTGTGACGGGTCCAGGAGAGACAAGAACTCACTTCAGGTTCTGACCCTACACACAGACGTCCACACAGAAACACACTTTTGCCCCACAGTCCGTGGTAACTGGACACCGGCCCTCTCCTGGTTTGACTGACAGGCACCGGCGGACGGTCCTGGGCCCAGGCCCGGCTCTTCCTAATTGGATTTGTGAGGCATCCTGCTACAGGCCCCTAACTGCCTGGTGTGCTCCGCCTCAGGGTTGACGTGAACCACTTCCTGCCTGCGTAGTGGATAAGGGACCTTCTGAAAGGCATGTTTGGCTGCGCACCACAAAGTTCCTGAGCTGCTGGGGAACTTGTAGATCTCAAGGAGCTTTGACAACAACGTCAGAAGAACGAGACGTATGTCAGGGAGAAAGGAAATGGAGAGTGGGTGCGAGGTTGTAGCAGTAAGAGGCCGAGTCGCTGCCAACTGCTGGTGGTTTCTGGCTTTTCCTGAAACTGTTACTGTTTGAGCCGATGTTTGACTGTTGAGGCCAAGGAGGGAAATGAGAAATAAAAAGAACATTAGAAAAAGTCTAACAGAAAGGACATGGTTGAAGACAAAGCTGCTGCCGTGATGATGATGATGATGCAGTGACTGTTGTTGAAGCCCCTTTAACAACTGAAGGTCACACAACATTTGGCCAAATCCAGACATTATGTTTGTGTCTTTACATTTTTGGAGGAAAAATAAATTGTTGCACATATCACATCCATATATTGATACATATACGAGGACCGAGTGTCTTTCTGAAGCATCTAGAAGGTCTAAGTAAGTCAAGCCAGGGCTTCTGGGAAATAAGAACATTTGGAAGCGAGACAAGGAAAATGATGGCGTGGTGGTGATCTGGTCTGTCTGCTCCGTAGCTGAAAAGAAAGATGTCGGAGGTGAACATCAGTGCTGAGCCACTGAAACAACAACAGGCAACAGACAGTGTGTGTGTGTGTGTGTGTGTGTGTGTGTGTGTGTGTGTCTGTGTCTGTGTGTGAGAGTGTGTGTGTGTGTGTGTGTTTGCAGGGTTCCCTGTCCTCCCCTGTGTGAGGAAGTGCAGGAGGTTGGGAGCCGAGGGAGCAGAGCTCCTGGATTGATGGTCTTGGTCAAACCCATCTGAAGTCTTGATGGATCTGGTCAGCAGCAGCATCTCTCAGCCTCACTGACAAACCTGTCCAGATGTTGGCAGAGCAGCTGCATCAGCGTCACCATCAGTCCGTGGGCGTCCACCTCCAGACTCAGACAGATGGAAGAAGGAGATGAACCATGAAGAACCAGGCTGAGTTCTGTTCCCACTGAAGAACATCTTTCAGAGGTCAAGGTTAAAGACTTGGTTGGTCAACTTCCTCCCCCCTGTAGGTGGACCACAATGAGGTAGTGGGTGGAGTCACAGGGTAAAAACATCCATTCATTCATTCGTTCATTCATTCATTAATTTATTCGTTGATTCATCTTCATGCAGACACACTTAATGGGTTTATGCCTGGACCAGAGCTCCACAGCAGAACCACCGTCTGTGGTTCCTCCTTTCTCCTCCTGCTGATAGATGGAGAGGTCCGATTCTTAGAACTGCGTCCACCTGCACCCGGCGCTGTGTCAGCGTCACCGTCCCGTCTCCCTGCTGCAGCTGAGGTCCAACCCAGTCAATATTCTCAACAATATCCACCTGTTATTGTTGGTGGTCCGTCCTCTCCCTTCAGTCCCACTTCAGTCTCCACCCACTCTGTCCATTCAGTCAGTGATGTTCACAGGAAGTCAACCTCATCAGGTCATTGTGGACCACCACAGACTGTAGGAGAACAATGTATTTGATTGTAGGCAACATAGTATTTATGAAATAAAACTGGTATTAACTGGTTACCATGACTTTTTTGTTCCGTTCTCTTTCCAGAACAAAACATTTTTGAAGGTTTCCGGTCTTTGTTTTCCTTCGAAGCCCTGGTTTTATTTACCTCATTTTTTTTAGACAATTTTAGGCCGAACACATTATTGAACCACTGTCCTGTTCCTATAGAAGGACTCTGTCTCTGTCTCTTTGTCTCCCTCTGTTTCCCTGTAACCAGGGAACACATCCGACACTTCTGCCAAGGACACATTAGCATCAAAGCCTCGGTGTTTGATCCATGCAGATAACAAACGTGGCCTCGTCCCCTTGGAATGGCAGCGACCAGGAAGCACCCAAGGAAACAAACTTGTTTCCAAACCAGAGCATCTGACACAAGTTACAAACATAATTGAATCAAGGCCGTCCACGGGTTTCCCTGAGACGCCGTCCAACGCTGACTGTGATCTCGGAGGGAAAACAAAGGGATGACATCATGGATGGAACAGCGGGGAGGGTGGAGGAGAAATGCTCTCAATTACACAACAGCATCAACGATTAAAGGAGGAGGAACACGCAGCACGGCCGCCACATGGAAGAAGCCACCGTTGATGGATGAGGAAGTCGATGGAAGTTAATGGTATGAGAGGACAGGACAGGACAGGACAGGACATGGGCCCCAGTCAAAGGTAGAAGATTCATCCAAGAATTCTGTCTCCACTGTTGTCCAACCATTAGACGTTGTTTTTTTCTCATTCAGTTCTCCCATCTCGGCCGTGTCTGCCCCCTGCTGGTTCAGCTGCTGCCAGATCAAACATTGGAAAAAAGTATTTCATCAACTTTCAAAAACCAAACCTTTTAAATGATGCTGTAAAACTTGTGAAATACTGAGAATATTTTATTTACTCTAACATTGCTCACACATGTGACCTGTGGACTAATGGATGAGGCATCTGACTGCAGACCAAAAGGTTGGGGGTTAAATTCTGTTCTATTCCAGCCTGAGATCAATGAAGTTCTTCTAAGTGAACCTCAGATTTAAAACAAAAGCTCAGTTCAGAAGATCAATAACTGTTGGTTGTTCTCCATGAGAAACCACTGCATCTCAGCAAAACCGAGTACCAGATACCAGGGACTAGGAACAGTACCAGAGACTCTGTCTGTTCTCAGACCAGGAACCTTGTCCCAGTCCCTTTTTTTTTAATTTTCTGTCTTTCTTTAAATCCACAGCAACAGAGCAGATACATGGACGTTACTTCAAGGACCAGTTTGACCCCAAAACCAATGAGAAGAGAAGAGTCCAGAGACATTTTTACAGTTTTGGCAGGAAGGAGACGCACAAAGACGCACAATGGAACAACACGGGCCAGGAACCAGGTCTGCGTCCCTCATGGACATGAGCCCTGAAGGGACAGGAACGGTAATCCAATCCAATCCAATCCAATCCAATCCAGTGACACGCCTTTATTCATTATTATCCTTTATTCATAACACAAACACAACATTAGTCCACTCCACCTCCACCACCTGCACGTGTCTCGTAAAAAGAGATGGAGCACAGAGGCTGGTTGGAGGAGTTCAGTCAATTCAGAACGTTTGTCAGATGGAACATGGGTGGAGCAGGAACCTTCTCAGCACACTGAAGGGTGGAGGAGGCCTTGGTTCCTCTTGTGCGAGTGCAAAGATGAGATGACGTCCTGTCTCCGTAGACCTGGACAGTCTTCATACTGTGTTCACGGTGAAAACACCTTCAGAGTCTGAAAGTTGCCTCGTTGGAAAGTCAGTATTTGAAGGTCAGAGGGTCTTTGAAACCAAGAGGTCTTTGTCCCAGACTCCCTGTCCCACTATGTCCCTGGACAAAAGGTCTCTACTTGACGCAGCGACAGCTCGTGTTCTGATGTTCCAAACATGAGGATGGCTGAACCAGGACAGGTTAAAACTAGAGATGACCCACATTAACAATTTAGTTAACGTCTGAGATGATGATGATGATGATGATGATGATGATGATGTCCAATATCAATCAATACCAAAATAAACCTGCTGATATTTTACTATTTATCTGGACAAACAGCTGTATGTGTACCAGTCAAATTAATTGTGCTGAAATGCTGCCATCTAGTGCCATTGACATTTATGTTCAAACCCATTTATTTCATGGCAGCTCAGTCTTGCAGCAACAGTGTTGCCACTTACCTGTGACCCAGGATCCCTGGTACTGTTGAAGGTCCAAAATGACACACATTTCCCTGGTACTTTTCCTTATTCTTGACTCTTTACACGAGATTCTAGATTATAAACAGAACAGCAGCAGCAGCAGCAGCGTCGCGGCTGTCAGAGTGTCCATGGTCCTCTTAGTGTACGTCCTCCTACGGACCCTGCAGGCCCTACTGCACTCTTTGTCCAAACAGGACCTGGAATCTCCAGGCAGGGCGTTCTCGATCACATGGCCCAGGAGATGTTGGCCGTGTGCTCCTTGGCCTTCATGCGCAGCACGGCGATGCTGGACGAGCGTCTCTCAAACTCAGGTTTGGTCTCGAAGGCGTGGTGACCGTTAGCTGACGGAGTGAGCAGAGAGTCTGCGCTGAAGAAGTTGTTCAGGGAGACGTGGCCGAACTGGTTCTGTTGACCGGGGAAGCCCATGTAACTGTGGTCGGCAGCGCCGGCGCCGGAGCGCGGGGAGTGTGGGTAAGAGGTGACGCAGGAGGAGACCACGGAGCCTGCAGGAGCCGGGCTGGGCCACAGGTTGTTGGGGATCTGTTGGGTGAGGAGGACGAGAAACAAACGGGTCTTAGACTCAAATATCATCAGTGAAACAACTGCTGCGTTGGTTTCCCACGTCCTCCTGGCTGCAGCAGGTCTCAGGTCAGACAGACTGACCCGACCCGACAAGTTCTGGGACAGTGACGCACAGAAACACCTCAAACTCAGACACACAGAGAAACAACACTGGACTCGGACCAGAAATCCTCAGGTGTTGAAATTAAAAATGACGATAAAAATACATCAATGATTCGATTCAAAGAGTGGGGCCAGATTAGGGACCTGGGGCCAGGGCTTTGACACCACTGGTTAAATGCTTGTCACACAGAGGACAAGTAGGAATAGATAAAACATCTGATGCTGTGTAATAAAGGAACTGAACTCTCTTGAATCAATTAGCTGTAAATCTGAAAACTCTTGTCACTTCTGTTTGTCACTAATGACTGAAGATTAAATAAAAATATTAGTTTAGAAAAATGTCATAAATTGTCATTGATTATGTTTCTAATTAAATATTTAAAAAGTTGGTTCCAGACGGAAGGAAAGTCTGTGACACAGTCCTGCAGTGGTGATGATGAGCGGGTTCACGACTTCACACCCTTCACGGACCTGAGCCGAACCCCGGTCCTGATCACCGCGGGGCCGACACCGGCCCAGGGCTGAGCCCGGTCTCCTCCACCAGACCTCGGTCCGATGTCGGAGATAAAATGTTCCTCCAATCAGAGACCGTTGATCGAGGAATGATCGCCGCGGTGACGTCAACCACAACAGCGTCTCAAATATAACTGTTTAGTTTATTATTGTTGTTGTTGTTGTTGTTGAATGTGTGTTCTGATAAATTCCGTTAAAGGTTTATTTTTATTTTTTAATGTAAACGGATTTTCTCTGAGTTTATGTTAAAAAAATATTGATTAATAATTTTTAATGATTCCGAAAATTTGAAGTGAGAAAATTCAAAATGTTTTTTTTTGCTTGTTTTTAAAATCAATAAAAATCCAACATTTATTTATTCATTCATTTTTATGGAGTTAAAATTGAATGATTTGGAATATTTTAACGACATCAGAGATGAAGCTCCGAAAAGAGTTATTCCCCGTCAGGTATATATACAGTATATATATATATATATACAGTATATATATATATATATACTGTATATATATAT
This sequence comes from Paraplagusia blochii, assembly GCA_016785265.1. NCBI lineage: Eukaryota > Metazoa > Chordata > Actinopteri > Pleuronectiformes > Cynoglossidae > Paraplagusia > Paraplagusia blochii. The sequence continues at coordinate 21,835 of JAFBJS010000909.1, forward strand.
ATATATACAGTATATATATATATATATATATATACAGCAGATGTGTATAAGAGACAGATATATATATATACATTATCTCTTTGTGTTTGACTAATGACATTCAACAGTTTGGGTTAAAATATCGAATGAACATCAGTTGTGAAACTGTGTTTTGAGGAAAGTTGAGATTAATTATAAACATGTTATAAATAATCCCGAGATTAGGATCTGGATTTTGTGAAGTCTGGAACTCTGAACAACGACCGTTATATTAAGATATTGATGTTTTTGACGAAGGTTTCATGAAGCCTCTGTTCCTATTGGTCCTGACCCGTCCAGACTGGTCCCGTCCTCCTGGTTCTCCTCAGTGGACTCTGTCTGTCTCTCTGTCCTCTTCCTCTCACCTCTGAACTAAGAATGAACAGACTGATCATTTTCGTTGACTCCATCGTGATGTGTTCACGGACACCGTTCGTGACCCGCCCGTTGTGAACGCTGGGGTCGAGAAAGAGACGGAATCGAACCCTGACCCTCCCGCTGGCCCTGGGCCACTCGTTGAACTCGCCTGTGTGTAGCTGTCGCTCCTCGGCAGGACGGAGAAATCATAGGCGGCTGCGAAGTGACTCTTGGCCTGTTGGATCTGACCGAACCGCTCCCTCTTCCTCCACTTGGCTCTGCGGTTCTGGAACCAGACCTGAGACGGACGGACAAAGACAGACAGACAGGCAGAGAGACAGACACTGGGATGACGTCACGCGAAGTCTTTTCGTGGAGAGAAACGAGAACCTGAAGTGAATTCTGTTCCTGGATTTTTTTTTTATTATTATTTTTGGTCCAGTTTGAAGGTTGACTGTGGTTGAAGACGTCACTGCGGATGGTGTGGTGGTCCCACAGACAGCACCGACCGAACCCACTCACCTGGACTCTGGCCTCGGTCAGCTCCGTCCTCAGGGCCAGCTGCTCCCGCACGTACACGTCCGGGTAGTGGGTCTTCTGGAACACCTTCTCCAGCTCCTCCAGCTGAGCGCTGGTGAACGTGGTCCGGTGTCTGCGCTTCTTGCTGCTCGACACGTTGCTGTCGCACTTGTCCGCCAAGTCCTCCCCCAGGTCCGCCTTCTCCTGAGCCGTGCTCCCCGGGGAGGCCCGCAGAGGCCCGCAGCAGCCGTCCATGGAGCGGCCCAGCTCCGGGTGCAGGGCGTCGTCGTCGACGTCGGCCTTGGGCCCAGCGTAGGAGGCTGTGGACCGGACAGAGCGGAGAGGTTGGACCATCATGTGTGTGTGTGTGTGTGTGTGTGTGTGTAAAGTTTATATGGTTTTTATTTTTATTATAAACCTCATAAAGACTATTAAAAATGTAGGACTTAGGATGCCAATATAAATATATAATTATATATATATGAATATATATGAATATATATCCTTAATGATGCAGTAAAAAAATAAAAAACAAATAAATAATAATATTAAAATAAAATTGTAAAATAAAATTCTGAGAGATGTTCAAATATATACAGTATATATAAAAGTATAAATTTGACTTCTGTGTGACCACTGTGTGAAAACCCATCACAACAAAATATAAATCATCAGTTCACACTTCAATAGAATTGTTTGTTTTAATTGATACTAAGTAGAAATTCCGAGGTTTATGTTTTTCACTGACCTAATAATATTATATATATATTAGATTAGATTTTTTATATTGTATTTGATATTTCTACAGTGAGCCCGGACATTGTGCTGCATAATAATAACGATAATAATAATAATAATAATGATAATAATAATAATAATAATAATAATAATGATAATAATGATAATAATAATGATCATAATAATAATCCCACCAAGTCTTCTACGCACCGTTCTGGTCTCCGTGGGTTGAGGGGCGGTGATCGCTGCTCTGCAGCCCGAAGGCCTGCGCGCACTTCGGGGTCGATTTGGCGAAGTACTGCGCGCTGTCCAGGCTCTCCATGACCTGGTCCATGTAGTAGTCGCTGGCCTTCATGGCCTGAGTCTTCATGGAGAATTTATCCTCGATGAACTCCATCATCTTCACCGCTGCAACCATGAAGCAGCTGCAGAAGAAGAAGAAGAGGGTGAAGTCGGACCGGTCCAGATGTTTCCCCGTCCTCGCCCGAAGAACATCAGAGTTGGTGTGATGCAATACTTCGCCAATGAGAGTGGATTTGCTGAGTTGTGAATGTCTTTAAGGAGCACGAGGAGAGAGGAAGATCTTGGAAGATCCTCCTCCTCCTCCTCCTCCTCCTCCTCCTGGTGCAGGAGCAGAACCAACTCCTCCCACCTCCAGGACCCAGAGGACGAGACCGACCCTGGTTCCATCAGAACAAGTCACACAGTGATCCGACCGCGGGATTACAGTCTAATCCTAATCTGAGTGTCCAACATATGAAGGAAGTTCAAACTGGATGAGACGAGGGTTTGAATATTAACCAACTAACAATAAGGGTTTGGACCAGATTATTCAGGATTATTGAACATTTTCAACGCATTCCGATCAGATTCTAATCCTGTTGTTGTTGTAAAATCCAAAGAATACATTTGATTTTTAGGTGTTTTTTTTTTCCCTAATTTTTCTTTAAATAATAATCAATGATTTAATCTGTACATTATTATCATTTAGAAAAAAATCGAATATAAAAATATAATATAAAAAGCTGCAACAATATAATTAATCATTATTAAATGTTACTAATCATTAAACTATTGTTAAAAATGTTAATGAAGAATAATTATAAAATGAAACTTCATAAGAATAACTACCACTGACTTTGTAGTTTAGTCTCTAGTCAGGAGTCTGGTGTAGAAAGAACACAGAGGGCGCAGTTCTAGGGGGCGCTATAGGAGCCCTCTCTACATCTCAAACATAAATCCAAAGGATCTGGATTTTCGTTCTAACGTTGGACCAAGTTCTGCAGGGTTTTCACACCTTTTCATTTTTCCATGACTTTTTCCAAAAACCTTCAATGAAGAAATGATTTCAAAACTGGAAGTTGGTTGATGGGAACAGAGTGAAGTGGAGTTTGAGTCTGAAGTGACTTGACTTGACTTGACTTGACTTGACTTGAATGGATGGTTTTCAAATTGTTTTTTCAAAACCTTGGAGGAGATGTTGTTTTCTTTAACTTTTCCAGGTGTGTAGGACTCTAACACTGCAACACCTTCTCTAACCTTCTCTAACCTTCTCTTGGTGGTGACTCCAACCTTCAAAAAAAAAAACAAAGATTCTTTGACTCAAACCTCCAGGAGACCAGAGCTGGACTCCACTCCAAAGTCCTGCTCCAGGACAGGAAGTTCATCTCGACTGTTTCTCCTCGCTCCTGGAGTTGGGTTACCACTAACCAGAGCCTCAGCTCCTCACCCACTCCTCTCCACCCTGGAGATGACCACACCACCTGCCATAATTGTGGTTTTCTACGAGGTCAGTGGCAGATACCTGGGGTGGTCCAGCGCCGGGGGAGAAAATATGAAAACAAAGACATAGAGATATAAAGTAGGCGTCTGCTCCTGGTTACTGAGATGACCTGGCGCTCGGACTCACGCTGAGTAGAAAATGTGAAAAGTTCACCGCGCTGTGGTCCCTGAAAACTCCCAGCCAGGACAGAGATGCCGCGAGAAGGTCGGAGGAATCACCTGGAAAGAGCTGAGGCTGAGGCTGAGGCTGAGGCTCCAGAGCAGCTCTGCCAGTTTGGAGTTTAAAGTCCTGATTATGGAGGAAGGAAACTGGTGGTCATTGGACATTTTAGCTCTGTCCAAGTCCAACGGAGCAAGACTTCAGAAGACACAGGATGACATCATGAAGCCTTTAACTCCATCCACTGAAAGGCTGCCCATCACACACACACACACACACACACATGCACAGTCTCCACTCACCGGCCACAGGACGTCCCAGACTCATGGAGGTTTCAGTTCAGTCTTTTTGGTCTCCCTCCACTGCAGACCCTCGCAACAGTCCACATGTCCCACAGGTCAATGAGGGGGGACCAAAGAGACACTTGAGGAAAGACACCTGAAGATGAGATGAAAATAGAAACGAAATCATCAAAATAAAAACACAGAGGAGTTTCATCCCAGGAGTCTTCGACGAACCAACATCACATCTTTTTTTTTTTATTTTTTTTTTTTTTTATGAAATATTCCTGAAATGGAAATTTAATCAAATATATTCACACACACACACACACACACACGTATATATGTGGGTGTTTGTGTGCATGTGCATATATTTCATTGAATTTCCACCCATATATATATATATATGTGTGTGTATATATTATATATGTGTGTGTGTGTGTGTGTGTGTGTGTGTGTGTGTGTGAATTCAACAGTTTCTGACAGTCTCAAGTATATGTTGACTATATATTTACACATATATGGAAAATAATAAAGAAGAAATCTTTTTTTTTCAATTCCTCTATTTTATGTACAAATTGAGAAATATATATATATATATATAAAAAAAAAATACAATTTAACCCTGATGATGGATAATGACAGAATATTTATGACGAGAGTGAACGTCCATCAGAGTTCTGTCCAGTTCCGTTGGTGTTTCAACAGAACCGACGTCTGCTTCACGTTTGTGACGCGGCCGAGTTTATGACCTTGTTTTCTGCCGTTCTTTTTCTTTACGTTGGCTGAAGGAACCACGAGTTTGTGTCACGACGTACGTTCTTCTACATTCTGGGGATTTTCCCAAAGTGAATATTGTGTGAAGACATGTTCACGGAATTGACGTCTTCTTACAACAATATTCTGGGTCATATTTTCAGTTGAAGAAACACAAGAGAAATGTAACTCCTTCCTCTTCACTGAAGGAGTAGAATGACCAGAGCTGTTGATTTAACTGAAGATTTACCAGAGGAGGTCGACGCCATGAGGAGACCATTTAGGCCCAAAAAAAAAAAGAGATAAAATATTAGAAATGATTTTAAGAAAGAGACGATATGTAAGAAAAATGTTCTTCCTTTATTTTCTACATAAATCTGTTGAGTTCAGCACAGAATAGAAGATGAAATGTTGTTCTGTTCAAAAATATCAGTGAAGCAGTTTACTCTCCAGAAGAAACACAACCCTGAGACGATCATCAGCTGTGTCCATTAGGACATGGTTCCCAAAGTGGGGGGCGTGGCCTGATGAGTTTAAATTTTTTTGACAGTGATTTATGAAATGTTGCTGATTGCTTTATTTTTAAGATGTCTGGAACAGGAATGTCTTTGTTGCAGTGGAGGTGGTGCGGTCGGGTCCAGGGGTTTAGTCAGAATTACAATCATCAAGGCAGAAACACCACCCTCGGTCCATCAAACCCCCACCCCCCTCAGACAAAACACCCTGCAGACATCTGAAAGTGAAACATAGAAGGAAAATAAATAGAGAGACTTGCATTTCCTGCCAGGGAGCCGCTCTGCAGCTCAGAACATTTGTTTTGACATGAATTTATCGTCCCCAGCTTTGTGAACTGAGACCTGGGTTCAGACGCTCAGGAGAAGAGTCTGTGAAGAAGGACAACAGGCCTCTAATTCTAACACCAATGTTTGTGTTTGTCTTATTCAAGCAGCCACTACAGCAGACAAACATCTACCCTAACGTGAGACATGAGGAGCTGCTCCTCCTGCTACTGGTGCTGATTGAAAAAAGTGTGAAAGGTGTGAAAGTTGTCATTGAGTGAGAGCTGAGCTGCTCCCACTGTCTCCAGGAAGGTCCAGACCATAGGAGGATGTCACTTGTAGTCGCTGTCCCTCTTCTTGCCACCTCCCCATCCCCCGCTCAGCTGGAGCGGCTCGTCTGTGAAGGAGATCTTCTCCGTTAGGGTCGGAGCGAAGTTGACTCGTTTTGGAGATGGAACTTCTTTTGCTGCTGCAGAAACAATAGAAGGGAAAAGCATGAATACGTTGGTGTTGGAAGCACCAGAAGAAAATGACCAGTTTTCTGCATTCATTTATATATATATTTATGACATATATACACGGACCTGAGTGAATATCTTCTCTAAGATGGATCAGAGCATTAATGTAACCAATGATCTCATACGATGATTTTTCTTCTTCCTCCTAAATTACAGTATAATTCAATCACAGAGAGTCTGGCAGATCAAAGAGAAGCAGGTGAGGTCCACTCTCAACAACGACTCTCCAGCTGAACATCTGCCAAACATCTCACATTCAATTCTTGCTGCACAAATGAAATCCATTGAGAAGAATCTCCACTGACATTCATGCCATGAGCACGAATGAAGATGGTTAGAAGATGGTTTCACGTTGTCTTCATGGTCACAGACAGTGAAACGCACGGATTCAACTCTGGAGTCAGGAAACAAAGATGTTTTTACTCCTGGATGGAAAATGTTGCTTCATTCAACCAAAAAGTGAAGGTTTGGTCGACGAGTGCCTTATACTTCATCGCAAGTATCAAATATATACTTTTCAAGAAACATTTGTGTAAAAAACTTTTTTGACGTTGACGGCGTCAAAGTCGACAAATAACTGAATAATCCACCAAATCATCCAGTCCATTCTGGTGGTTCTGGTGGTTCTGGTGGTTCTGAGGTGGTTGGTCAGAGTTGACCATCAGACATTTGGGTTTGGTTTTAAAACACTGCGATGAGTGACCTTTTGGAGAAGATGCCGTTGATGGTCTGGCTGAGTGAGACTCCTTCATTTCACCTACAAAGTCTTTGAAGCAGCAGGAATGATGTGTTCCACGTGTAGCAGCCGAGGAACGCCAGGAACGCCGCCGCCAAACCTCACATGGAGCCAAACCCCGGGGGAGGGACGGGAACACGTCGTAGGTACTGACCTGGCCCCCGAGATCTGCACTCGTATTCTCTTTCTTGTTCCCCAGGGTGTGTTTCCAGAAACCACGCCCCCTCCACCCGACCCCCCTCCACCAAACCTGCTGCTCGTCACGGGGCTGATGGATGAACAGCGATAAAGAAAACGGACAAATCCACCGCTCGGACCAAACTAGTTGTTTCCTCCCATCAGTGTTGACGACAGGCAGTAGGTGGATGCAGCTGGAGGGACACTGGTCCACCGAGGGGCGCTGTCAGGTCACTCAGGGAGTTTTTAATGTCCTTTTTACAGCCTCCATCCTTAAATCCTTACATTAGCGTCTGCAGGGACAACAGGAAGTTCTACCATCAGAACCCCTCAGTGGAAACCTGGCAGCTGGTGGATTAGAACCTGAAGCCTGGTCCATCCTTAACCTCTAGGCTGCTGCAAACACAAATGATGCAACTGAACCCCTGTGATAAACCCGGCACCTGGACCTGGACCTGGACCTGGACCTGGACCTGGACCTTCACTAGGACCAACTGTAACAATGAACAACGACCTCTGGTGTGCATTTGTTGCATGTATTTAACAGAGCACTTTCAGAGGAGGAGACGCTGACGTCCAAACCAATCAAACAGTCGTCTGTGCAGCACCATGCTGATGAAGCCAATGAACACGGGTCCATGTTACCTCGCCCCCCACCCTCCTCCCTGTCTCCCCCCTGTCCCCTCTCTCTCCGGCCTCACCTCGTGCACATCGTTTCCAAATGATCAGCGGAATCCAATTTGTCCTGGTTACCGGGGGGACAGGGACGTCCTTGACTTGTTTAATGTGATAACGCACTGTCAGTGTGTCACTGACATCTTTGTCAGTCAAACTCCTGAGACACACAGTCCCCTCATTATTCAATGAAGGACTCCTGAGTCCCTCCAGCCCCCCCTTTCCTGTCGGAGGAGAAACACCGTGTCCCCAGTCCGACCCCGCGTCACCCCTCACCTCCACTCCCACACCAGCTGACCAGTCTGGACTGAACGTCACAGTGCACGTCTCTACACATGGGAGGACATGTCCCTGCAGTGACAACAGGCTTCAGTGACTGGACCTCATGTTGACAAGACACCGAACATCAAATATATCAACCAGCCTAGATACGTTGGAGGACACAGCTGGGACAAGGTGTCTTCACAACATGTGATTTGACTTTGGCCTTCAACAGAAGATACTGTAAATGGAGGACAGAGCAGCTGGTTTCTGCTGCTGGTTTCTGCTGCTGGTTTCTGCTGCTGGTCTCCCTGACAGCTCAGCGAACTGAAGCTCTCTGTTGTATGAAACATGGATCTGACTAAAAGTAGAACGAGGGGAAATAAAGTCAATCTGATTGGATCCAAGTTTGTCATTATGTTATTAATCCTCTCCACCCGTGGATCAGCTGAAAGGACAATGACTCACTTGCACCCCCTGCTGTGGTGTTTCTTCGTAGGCAACTCTTCCCTTTAGGTGATGGTACGACTTGAGCAGCGCCGGCCCAGGGTCCACTCTCAGAGTAGGAGGGGTCAACCTACACACACACACACACACACACACACAGGTATGAGATGTTTTACCACAGCTGCAGCAGCAGATGATCAGGATCTCCACTCTCCTCAGAGGAAATCCAAACTGAAGCAGCAGCAGAAGCAGCGGAGGGAAAACTGTGGTTCAGACAAACTGAAACTGAGATTCTTGACTGTGGAACAAAGAAACTGAAGTCTTTCCATCCACTGGTCCAACGTCTCAGAGAGTGAGAGGTTCAGAGTCTGACTCCGCTCCCCACAACATTTACTGCTGTCAATCCCGGCAGGTGAGACAGGCAGCGTCTCTGACTGGTCAAAGTAAATACCACAAACCTCCACCCCGACCCCCATCAGTGCCGAGAGGGTGGAGGAGTGGACTCACCACCAGCTGAACTCTGCCTCCCTTCAGGACGTCCGAGCTCATCCTGGGTAAGAAGAAAACGCTGGAGGAAAAGACAAAAGTCTGAGTGAGTAACAAGAAATGTTGAAGGAAACTCTTGGATTTTTATCTTAATTCAATACAAATCATTGAAAATAAAAGTTCGACTGTTGCTCTGTTTCCTCTGAGTCTGTGATTCAACTGATTTATTCAACAACACTTCTAACAAACTAATATATCATATCACCACCGTCCAGAAGAAGCTGAATTTATAGACTTTGTCAGGTTTATGATGATGATAAACCTGTTTAATAACAATATATTTTGGTAAAAATATTTCTATTTTAATAAAATTATATTTCTTTTTTTTCTCCTCAAGTTCTTGCCTGAGTTCAGTTCTAGTTTCTCCAGATTTCCTGTCACTGATGCAGCAGAACATCTCTAGAAGATTCACTTCTCACCTCTCCAGGTCCGGGTCACACTGGAAGTGAAGCCTCTGTAGATGTTGCTCCATCTGCTTCGTTGGTTCTGCTTTACTCTCTGAAAGACACAAAAAAACATCTCAGGAAAACATTTTCATTTTAGAGAAATATTTTTTTCCCGCGTCTTTAGTCGAAGAATTAGTGACTGTGTGATCGCTGAGATGATGGAAGCAGAATGAAGGTGTTTATTGGACATGAAAACCAAAGCCGAGCTCAGTGAGAAGAACAGACAAGTTTGAGCCTCTGTGCTTTGGCCAAAAGTGTCTTAGATAAAAAATAAAAAAGAAACCAAGCAATTCCTGAAGCTTGTGCTTCTCTGACTAAATTAAATACAAGCCATAATCCAGCAGGTGGTGTGTGTGAGGAGGAAAGGAAGGAAGGAAGGAAGGAAGGAAGGAAGGAAGGAAGGAGGGAAGGAGGGAAGGAAACCCTGTAACAAGACCATAATCCAAAGTCATGAACATCAACCTGATGATGATTCATTCACTCAGTACCAACGTTTACAGTTATTGGAGGTTCATTGAGGAAAAAAACACTAAAAATGTCACATGATGGTGATGCCCCTCCCCCTGGGGCATCACTGGCTCCACCCATCACCCAAACACTAAATACACAACAGGAAGTTCCTGTGGAGACTCAAGTCAATCCACCAACCAATCCTAAAAACTCTCTAAACGAAACCATGATATTCTGTCAGATTTGGATGAGGAAAAATAAATAATAATAATAAATAAATATATTTATTTATTATAAATAAAGATACTAATGGAAATATTTTAGAAATAAAAAATTCTAAAAAGCAATAATAGAATTGAAGACGTTTCCATTTTCAGGTAGAAGAAAAAAACATTTCTTTATGAACAAACCTCCTCCAAGGAAATGTAGAAAATCCTTCATCTGTGTTGAGAGGAAGTCAAGAGTGAAAAGTCAAATATTAGGAATGAAGAGAATCTTCTCTTTGTTCCCCTTCTGGACTCTGGACCATCCACCAGTAACTCCTCACCCCAGTCCCTCTGCTGTTCTCCTCCAGGACATGAGTGTGGGGCGGGTGTGGGTGTGGGGGGGTCTGCAGGAGTCACGCCTGTTAGGAAGGGCTCTTAAGCACATTATGGGATCTCATCTCAAGTGAAGTGGGGAGAACATTTCTGAGGCGAGGGGCAGTGGAGGGTTTCTCCTGCTGGTCTTCAAGGTTTGTTTCCATGAATTTGTTTGAGGTCCTTTCAGCTTCACCAGTGGTTTTCCACCAGTTTCAAAGACTGGACCAATCAAGAGAGTCCACCCAGGAAGGACAGGAAGGACAGGAAGACCTGGTCTCTCAGGTCAAAACCTCAACAATGGTCATCGAATGGACCAGGAGCAGCAGCAGCAGCAGCAGCACGAGAAACATGGATGTTCACGGCCCATCCACCCTCAGCTGGGTCTATGTCCAAACCTCTTCATGTTGTGTTGTGTTTGTAAGAATATTTTGAGGATTGTTACATGTGCATTACAACAGCCTGTACTGCCCCTAGAGGAGGCGAGTGTAACAGTCCTGCTGCATGAAGACACAAGTTACACATTAGAGGCCTCCTGTTCCTCCTGTTCCTCCTGTTCCTCCTGTTCCTCCTGTTCCTCCTGTTCCTCCTGTTCCTCCTGTTTCTCCTGTTCCTCCTGTTTCTCCTGTTCCTCCTGTTCAACAACGTCAACAACAACAACGTCAACAACAACAACCTCCATATTCATACAAAGACAGGGACGTTTCTCGTTTCCTGCTCTGTATTTTGACTCTTGTTCATTTTCCAATGAATCTGATAAAGAATTCCCTGACCATCAATCCAACCACCAACCACTTCAATTTGACTTTGTCTTTGGCAGTAACACAATCACAACACCATCGTATTCTTTGGACCAGTTTGTTAGGCGGCTGAACGGGCCACCTCCGGCCCCCGTGCCTTAGTTTGCTCCAGAGCTTCAGACCTGGTCTGGTTTCAGATGCAGCTCCAGTGACTGAGAGATGAAGAGAAACTCACTGAGCAAATCAAAGGCATATGAAGCTGCTAAACACAATGAGACAGAGTTATTTTGGATGATGGATGTTAAACAAGACGATTGTGTTTCACTTGGACTTTGTGGAGGATCTGAAGTGTGAAATCGAGTTAAGTGCTGAGGAGGTGGAGGTTGCGGGTTGGAATAAAAACACGCACCGTGGTGTTCTCCTGAAATGAGGGCGGAAGTTTGTAGGAGACTGCTCTCGAGGTAGGATCTGTGTGTGAAGTGAGGGGGAAACTTGAGAAGATAGCCTGGAGGTATCAAAAAACATCTCCAGCATCCAGAAAGAAATCATCTCCTGCATTTACATTTGGACTTTTTTGCCTTCAAACCAAATGTCTGGCAGCTGCGCCCAAAACACACACACACACACACACACACACACACACTCTGTCTGTCCTTCTGTCTGTCTGTCTCTCCGTCTGTCTGTCTGTCTCTCTGTCTCTGGTGTATGTAAACCGATACCCATTTCAAGTGGGTTACTCATGTCCAGGACTTCCACCCAGAGAGCCCGGATAAAATAAACACACCGCGTCAGATATCTTGGAAGGAATCTGTCATGAGTTTGGGTCTAATCACCTCCAGAAGGCCTTTAAGTCAAAATGTGAAACGTTAGCCTCTGCCGGGGAGCGCTGGTCGGGCCGGGCCGGGCCGGGGCGGGGCGGGCCGGCTAGGCCCCGGGCACTGGCCCTGGATCTGGAGGAGGGAGTGTTCTCCAAGGATGTTTCAGAGAAGGTTGATCTTCACCAGACCAGGAAACCACTTCTCCAGAACCAGGACAGATTGGACTCCATTTTTACCAGTAACCAGTAGACATTGTCCCTCATCATTTGTTGAAGTCCAATTCTATCAAATTAAAACCTCACTGCTTTAGATCAGAACTGGGCTAAAACTATGGCCCGAGGGCCTGACGTGGCTCACTCTGCATTTGATTCCCGGTCCCCAAACTTCCCAAACCACAGTCTTAGTAGATTGGATATAAACCACTGGTTATTCACTGAGAACCAATCACAGCTGTTGTTTTCAACTTCTGCTTCCAATGCATTAGAACCAGGACTGGACCAGTGACCGGTCAGAACCTTCCTCATCATATTGGGTCAGAACAACGGCTTCAACTTGAGGAGAACCCTTGAGGTTCAGGTCCTCTGAGCAGCTGTGGAGCCACCATTAGATGGTTGTGGTGGTGAAAAAACAATGACAGAAGGAAAATGAAGCAGAACAAATCGCTTCCCAAAATTGAAGGTACAATTCGTTCCATTTCATTTTATATTCAAACATGAAGTCAAGTCACTGCCAGAACTCTCCAGAGCGAATCTGAGACTTGGACCAGTGAGGACTGGTCAGCTCGCTGCCAACACCGGTACTGGCGTGTTCCCGACAGCGAGAGGACGTGAGGCTACGACCTCGCCGTGAAGGTTTCCTTCTGACTCCTTCTGCTCCTTCAGGTTTTTCCCCCTTTTTAGGTGTAGCCATGGTTGTTGGTTCAAAGCCCCAGGCCACGGAGAAAGGATGTCACACACATACGGCAGCAGCCTCACCTCTGGTCCTACCTCTGGTGCAATTCCTCCTGCGCGGCGCAGGCCTGTTTCGTGTCTGGGCCGAACCCTCCTGCTGCTGCTGCTGCTGCTGCTGCTGCTGCTGCTGGAACACGGGTGGATCTAAGAGAAGGAAGCAGAGAAGGTCACAGGAGGACGAGGCAGAAGCAGAAACACAGGGTTGGAACATTCGGAAAGTATTATGCCAGCGCTCTGCTTCCAGTGAGGCGGACGCCACTCGGAGTTACGGCTGACATAGACCTGTGTCGGCAACGCAAGACGACAAGAGCTCTGCTGTTCGACTGCTGCAACTGCAGCTGTGATCAAAGCGGTGCCTCCCTTTACACGACCGTGGCACGATGACCGCGGCGGGAACGCCATTCCTCTGGAGCCTGAGAAGGGCTGAGGTCACCGCCCGCCGGTTTTCTCGGCAGCTCCTTATTTCCTCTTGCAGGCTGAGACGTGAGGACCAATCAGAGGCGACAGGTCGCGGCTTCTGTCGTCTGTTACGGCTCATTAACAAACACAGGCTGGAAAGGTTCAACCTTGAGTCGCTCTCGTCCAACATACATGTAGTTCAGGCTTTAACAGAAGTTTTTCTTCTCATTTCTACTGTAGATCAGACGTCAAGTCAAGTCAAGGACCACGATCTTCATGAAATCCAACTTTGAAGGTCCTTAAACTCAAGCACCTTCACGTCTCCTCTCGTCTTTCCCTTCACCTTAGCCTGATGTCAGTGAGGTGAAGGGAAAGATCTACAGGACGGTGGTGAGACCAGCCATGATGGACAAATTAGAGACACTAGGAAGAGACAGAAGACAGGAGACAGAGCTGGAGGTGGAGGAGTTAAAGATGCTGCTGAGATTCTCTTTAGGAGAGACAAGGATGGACAGGATCAGGAATGAGGGACATTAGAGGGACAACACAGACAGATTGAGATGGTTTGGACATGTTCAGAGGAGGGACAGTGGAGACACGTTGGCAGAAGAATGATCCTAGAGATGGAGCTACCAGGTAGTAGAAGATGGAGAGAAATGGGGAGATGGAGAAGGAGGATTCACTGTGGAAACACCTGAAGAAGAAGAAGAAGGAGGAGGAGGAGGAGGAGGAGGAGGAGGGACAAGCTTCAGAGGAATGAGGAAAAGAAAGAATTCTCTCTTCTTTATACAGTTTTCACACTTTCTGACAAAAATGTTCTGAAAAGGACATTTTAACAGAGAACAGAGACAATTCTCACCCCAGTGGTTTTTGTGCTGATGTTTCCTGGACTTCATCTTCTGAGCTCTCTTCAACATCAGAAGAGCTGTTTTGCTGTTTTTAAACTTCCTGCAAAATCAAAGTTGATTCTATTTGTGTCTCATGGAAAACACACAGATAATCAATACAATCAGAAATAATCAACATATTATGTTTGATACGATACCATTCTTCCATGATCTTCTCTGATCGTGAAGAGATTCCACTGAGAACTGAGGCCACAGAAAATCTTCTGCTTCTGAAATGGAAACGTAGACAAGAAGCTCAGAAGGTCTGATGCTGAAACTAAGTGTTTCTGGTGTTTGTCTCACCTGCTGCTGTCGGTGCTGGTGTTTGGAGAAAGGCTGTCCTCAGAGGTGTCCTCCTGTCCTTCATCCGGCCAGGCCTCCACTGGTCTCTTCACAGACGATGGTGCAGATCTGCTGTGGTGAAGTTCAGCAGGTTGACGCTGAAGACGTGGCTGATGGTCCAGAAATAAAAAAGACAAAAAGTCTCAAAATATGAAAAGACTCGTTAATGTGGATGAAGACATTTGGTGAAAGAGGAGATAAAATAGTTTCTGTAAGAATCAGAATGAACACACACACACACACACACACACACACACACACACACACACACACAGGGGTGTGTGTGCAGTTTTAAGGTCAGGAAAGGAAATCAAACCCTGGTCATTGTGTCACTGTGATCTGCTCCACCTCCACCTCCACCTCCACCTCCACCTCTGACTTCAACCCAACACCACAGTCAACACTGGTGGAGCAGTGGGTGGGGACAGTACCAGGTCCAGAACCCTGGAACTGTCCAGACCTCCGTCCAGTTCCTTCTCCACTAAGAACCGTTTCCTTACGTCACGTTAGGTTGAAATAATCAACCTTCAATAAACATCTGGGTTTTGAACCAAACTCCAACATCAGAACTTTCACCATTTCACCCAGTCATTGGTTCTAAACCAGCAGCTCACAATCACAATAGACCTCCTCCTGCTCCTCCTTCTCCTCCTCCTGCTCCTCCTCCTCCTCCTCCCTCTTCTCCTCCTCCTCCTCCTGCTCCTCCTTCTCCTCTTCCTCATCCCCTCCTCCTCCTCCTCCTCTTCCTTCTCCTCCTCCTCATCCCTCTTCTCCTCCTCCTCCCTCTCCTCCTCCTCCTCCTCTTCCTCCTCACCTGCTCTTCTTGGAAGGGTCTCCTTTCATGTGCACCTCACTGTCAACAGACCCTCGGTCGTAGCCATGACAGCAGCTGCACCACCTCAGCCTGATGAACGGCACTGAGCGCGCTCCAAAGAAAAGATCCAGTTAGAGGTTAAAGAAGGAGGAGGAGGAGGAGGAGGAGGTGAAAAATGACTGATCTGCTGCCGCTGAGCAACCGTCAACAGCCCCCCAGGAAATGAAGTGTGTTTTTCAAGTGAGTAAATCTGAAGATGGATCAGGGAGAGTGAGACAAACTCAAAGACGGAGTAAGATGACATCATCACCATGAGGAGGATGAAGAACGGTTCCATTACCTTCAGTGAGAGCAGCTCCTCTTCACCTGATGTCGCTTCTTCAGAAGGTGACACCATCCATGGATGGTCCACGGCTGCCTTCAACACAGAACATGTTCTGGTTTCACCTCTCGTCTCCACCGCGTTCACAGCATCCGTAATTACACTGGAGATGAGGTCAAACTGGGTGGAGGAGCCAGTGGAGGTGGGGGTTCTGATGACGGCTGCTACAGACCACCACAACTAAAACATCCACGGGTGGAGGAATCCTGAGGCCTGGTGGTTGATGGTTGACTTCCCAGTGACCACTGTTTTAAACCCACTTCAGACTGGAGTGTGTTTGGAGAGTCCACCCTGAGGACACCCTCCCCGCCCCCCCAGCACCAGGACATCGTTGTCTGAGGTTTGTGGGTCTGAACCTGTGTGCATACCTCATCAAAGACAAATTCATCCACGTCCACCTCCTCGAAGGGTTCCTCCTCGGTGCCGTGGGGCCGTGTGACAGCAGCCAGAGCAGATGCGAGCCTCCTCCTCAGAGTGAAGCCCCTCCAGAATGCCTGAAGGCAGCGCAAAGACAAGAAGAAGGAAAGTGAGGAACTCCAGGAACCCACGGTCCATGAATCACAGAGCAGAGGTAAATATGGCCTGTTGTCCCGTCAGGGAGATAAAACATGTTAAGCCCTGTTTTAATTGCAGAACGTTCTGGACTCGTCTGAACTCTTGGTGACTCCACCAGGAGACAAACGCCGCTCCAGTCTGCCTCTAAATCCTCCGATTCCCAGTGGACTGGGAGAAGGGGGAGTATCCACGGACTCTCACTACCACACTGCTTTGGAATCTGATTAATCACATTCACAGTGCACCACCAACCACCCTCACCTCCACCTCTGGGAGCCCTAAAGGACTCATCTAACACTTTGGCGTGGAGGCAGGGCGTCGCGAGCATGTTTTTTAGGACGGCGGGCAGTGGGAGAAGGAGCCTCAGCGTCACGGACGAGGCCTCAAGATTGATGTTCGAGGCCGAGAGGACGTTTCTGTGAAGGTGACTTGGAGCTCAGGCTGCAGCAGATGAACTCTGAACCGAGCAGCTACGACTTGTTAGACGGAACATCCAGGAAAATCATCATTGACTCAAAGTGTGGATGAAGACCAGACGGTTTCTCCTAAAAGCTCTGTGAAACGTCTGACTTAGTTCTCAGTCCCTGACGATGTGGGTCAGAACGAAGGAGTGGACAAAACAGGGAACTGTTTTTTTACCTGGAGAACAGTTGCTGCCAAATGTCTTCTGTCAGGACACCGTGGAACATCTTCTCTCTCTCCTTCACTGTCGGCCGAGGGCGGGCGGCTGACCTTCCCAGAGTTCTGCCCGTTTGTGATCCACTGCTGCTCAGACTCGGCTGCTGCTCTGCCGCTGACACAAAAAGTTCATACCTGAACATCTGACATCTGAGTGGACCTTCACATCAAAGACGTTTGTCCAACCACAGTCAGTGACAGAGCTGCACGTTAAAAAAAAGAATCTCACGCAGTAAATAACAGTGGAGCCTCCGGTGGTGACAAGTGGTATCAGCACGAAGCAGTGAAAGTGTGTGAGTGAAAACAGCAAAGACAAAGACCTGGGAGGTGGAGTTGGAATCAGTGCCACCTGTTGTTAGTGAACAGACCTCCACCATGTTGACAACCTGGACCACAGTGTTTCCACGGCAACATGAAACCTGTGGTTGATGTGGTAGATGTGGCTGAATCTTCAGTGAAGGTAATGATACCATAGAGACATTTCTGTAAACGATTTTTTATCAACTTGACAACTCAACCCAGACAATATATCATATATGTGTGTGTGTGTGTGTGTGTGTGTGTGTGTGTGTGTGTGTGTGTGTGTGTGTGTGTGTGTGTGTGTGTGTAGTGTCTGGTTCAATAGCTGTGTGATTCTCACCTCATCTCTACTTTTTATGAAGGTGTTGCTCTGGACCTACCAGCCTCCTGTGGAGATCTACTGGTAGATCCTGCTCTAAACACCACACAGAAAGATCAAACATGTTGATGTGGAAATCAAACCAGGAAAAACATCTGCTCCAACTCTGTGGACACCAAGACCCAGTTTGGAAAAAAAACCTGTTTCTGAGGTTTCAGTCTGGAAGACAAACATCTTTGTCTCTGTTCTCATCTGGTCTGAAGACACTGCTTTACCTGATGGAGACCTCGTCTGGAGGCGTGGACACAGGCGGAGTAGATTCAGCCCCTTCAGTGATGGAGTTAGGACCTGCTGTTGTCTCTGATTCCTCGCGGCCGTGGCTCGACTGGGTCCGACTTGGAGTGACTGCTGGTTCTGGTGCCTGTGACTGAACCGCAGGTGTTTCAGCACCAAAACTCTCCTGGTCCAGAGTTTCCTCCACAGACGTCAGTGTGTTTCCATGTTCATGAGTCCATCTCTGCTCCACCGCCAGCTTCAGAGACTCAGTGTAGTGACGACAGGAGATCTTCAGACCATCCAGGAAGCAGGAGGCATCACTGGACACACACACATGAAACTGATGGTTTGGACCCTTTTGAAAGTGTGAGCAGTCTGTCCTTGATGGGACATGGGACACGTTCCATATGTCACTTGGACAGGTTACAGTGAGGCTCCAGTCTTGGATTAGGGCAGAGGGAAACAAATCTCATGCAGGTGGAGAAATTGGAAGAATATTTTGTCCTTCTGTCTGTCTGTCTGTCTGTCTGTCTGTCTGTTTAATGTCTTCACCAACTGCACTAAACAACCAAATGTCCAAACATCTGGACTCTTTGTACCTGTGTCTTCTATTAGCATGACCTGAAGATGCCTCTTGGACGAGAGATGAAACGTCTTGTGTCCAATTGTCCTCCAACCAACCAACCATTGTTGGTTCTATTGCCAGATAATGTCCCTTTCATTAAGGGATAAAGTGAAGACACAGCCTCATCAATGGAGACTTAGTGAATGTGATTAGCAATGCTGTGTCCCCCCACCCTCACCCCTCGGCCCCCTGAGGGTCTGCAGACCAGAAACCAGCCAGTCTGAGGGAGAAGCTGCTTTAGGTAGAACAGCTTCATCTGGACAACAAAGAGCTGCCTCTCTACTCTCAGTGGGAGAAGAAGGAGGAGGAGGAGGAGGAGGAGGAGGAGGAGGAGGAGAAGGAGGAGGAGGAGGAGGAGGAGGAGGAGGAGGAGGAGGAGTCAGACTGACCGCTGCCCCGTCTACCTGCTGGTTCAATGAAGGGTCAGCAGCTCTGGGTCAAGAAAATTAAATTAAATAAAAAACAAAAAAAAAACATTTATTAAGTTGAGACTGACTAAGAATTAAGGTCTGGAAAAAACTGACCGCTCTGTCAGTGTCCTGGAGTCACCTGCCGTGTGGCGCTCTCCTCACCTCTCCTCACCTCTCCTCTCCTCTCCTCACCTCTCCTCCCCCCTCCTCTCCCCTCCTCTCCC
>JAFBJS010000909.1:41241-110426 GCA_016785265.1 Paraplagusia blochii
TTCCTTTTCTCTCCTCTCCTTTCCTCTCTATCCAAACTGTCCTCTGTCTCCTTTCCTCTCCTCTCCTTTACTTTCTTCTCCTCTCCTCCCCTTTCCTTTCCTTTCTTCTCCTCACCTCTCCTCTCCTCACCTCTCCTCTCCTCTCCTCTCCTCACCTCTCCTCACCTCAGTCTGACTCCAGATCAGGGCCGGGCTCAGCTGGCTGTGGTGGTCAGCCCAGGGCCCCCAGAATGCTCCATTGTCCAGCGGTCAGGGGCCCGAGGGCACACAGCCAGGGGTGAAGACCAGGGAGCGCAGCGCGACCACCCTTAGCCGTAGCAGTCCCCGATCTGACCCGTGTGGGTGGACGGCACCACCTTTCATCTTTTGTTTTGTGTCAATTGGAAGGTCATGAAGATAAGCAGAAGGTTGACCAATGACCAAAGTGTTGGTGGTCTGACAGTCAGAGGTAAAGCCCTCGCCCACTGACCGGTCAACATAGATGGACAATGTCTACAGACTCTCTACAGGACCAGGCGTGGTGGACCATATATACTGTCTACATCTGAAGGAGCTGGTGTTTTATTTCTCCATCGTTCAGAAACAACATCGTTGTCTGAGTGAAGACCAACTGAGACCATATAGTAACTCGCTGCTGCTCCTAGTGGTCCTTGTGTGCCTTACAGATTTGTTGTATGACTATAATTATCTTCATGACCTTCCAAATGACACGGACTTTACTCTGGGAACATCATCAGGTGGAACCCAGTCATGTGTATCTGTACGGGCCCATCACCCAAACTCCAAACCTGACTGTAACCACAGGGAACAGGGTCCCAGTCCCCTGTAGTCAAGTAAGGAACCTGGGGATCCAGTTTGTCCAGGATTTGTCCTTGATAGGACAGATGAACCAAACCTGTAGAGATCCACCACCTACGTAACAATAAATCAGTCAGAACAGTTCCATCATGACCAGACTCTGAAAAGTGAATCCATGCCCTAGTAACTTCTCGGCTGATTACTGTAACTGATTACTGTCCTATGTCCTAACAAGTCCCTAGGAGCCTTCAACTGGTCCAGAACGCAGCAGCAGGCAAACCAACTGGAACCAGAAGACGTGAACATCTAAGATGTCCCCGTGTCCCCCCATGATTCCAGTCTTCTACAGTTTTTCTGCCACCAGTGAATGGGACGAGCCCAGGACGAGGACTCCGTCAACTGTCCTTAGCACAGACTAGGACCAGACCAGTGGTCCAGATGGACGCCTTACACATCTGGACCCTGTGTTCTGGTCCATTGTTTGAGTTTGTATTTGTGTCTTGAGTGTTTTGTAACATGGTCTGAGCGTCCGTCCAGTCCTTACCCTGGCTCCTGGTCTGAGGACAGAGGTTGTTACCAACCCTGTGAGACAAACTGTGTTTTGTAGATGTCTGTCTTTTATAAAAACAACTTGATTGATTGATTGATTGATTGATGATGGAAAAACCCAGCAGATTACAAGTCCTTAAATCCCTAGGTCTGAAACTGACATTGTGTCCAAGTGTTGGGACAGACCGTCTTGTCTCCTACCTGACCTCCCTGCTGTGCTGCTCCTGTAGATCACCAGTCTGTTTGAGATGAACCCGACACAGCGTTGAGAAGCTGCCTGGGGCCGAGCTGAGCGGGTGAACAGCAGGGGGCGACAGAGAGAAGTCTGTCTCCTCTCCGTCAATGCTCCTCAGGCTTGTGGAGGTCTTCTGGAGCACGGATCTGACGGGAAAGAGAGCAAAGAAGATGAAATGTTCTACTATGGCTCCATTGTTCTAGATTCAAGAAGAATGACACAGAATATGGGCCAATCAAACCAAGAGAACATCTGAAGATGCTGGACACCAACAATGGTCACCGCAGCTGGAATGGTTCTAATCCTGGACTGAACCCTGAAAAGTGGCTCCAACGCCGTATCTGGTCTTCAGTGTAGACATATCTACATTTTGGGGAATGTGGACGTGATGTCTTCACCTTCGTTGGCTTGGACTGGACTTGAAATCAACTCAACTGAATGGACTTGAATAGACAATGGACAATGATGGGTTCAAGACAAACTTTGGAGACTGACCCAGATTGACTGAACTCGTCCACTTTCACCCTGAAGGTTCTCCTCACCCTAACCCTGTGGAGACCCCGTGGTGAGAAGGCCTTGGGTGGGGGCAGGGACGCAGCCTTTCCTCTTCGTCATCTTTGTTTGGAGTCGGCTTCAGAAAATGGTTCAGGTTCATCAAACACTGCAGCGTCTCCTGGGGACACTTTGTCCTCTGGACCAGTTGAAGTGACTTCTTGTGGTCAGTCCATTGAGCACAGTGTGATTTGGAGCCAAAGTCCAGTTTGAATTGTTAAACCAGTTACGTTGGTTGGAATCGAACCTAGAACCCCGAACGGTCGATGAGTCTGGAGCAGAAGTAAGTGCTGAAGAATCCCAAACATCTGCCAGAGAAACAGAGTCAGAGCCTCCGCTGACGGAGCTGCAGCCAAATCTGCTCCGTGTTCAGTGGGAAACTCTGCAGGACACGAGGTACACGAGGGACACGAGGGACACGAGGGACACGAGAGCACCAATAACATCAGAGCAGCAGAAACACACGCTCTCTGGACGTGGGTTGGACCTTCAGAACAACTGGCGTTCAGTGATTCCCAGAACATCACGTGCACTTCAACCTTGTTACCTTGTTCCTCCTGAAACATGTGGAGATGATGATGCTTTCACTTCAGCAGCATTGAATGGAGCTTTGGGGTTTGTTTCATCATCTTGTATCACTCAACATCTCTGTCCTGAGATGTTTCACTAAAGCATCTCCATAATCACTATTTATGGCCAGAGCTGGTGGTTCTTCAAAACAAAGGTCCGTTTCTCAACGTTAATCTATGTGAGAAACATCTGTCCATAAAGACCAGACAAAGTCAAGGCCTGGAAGACCCGCTGTGAGGATGAGACCAGAACATCCAGGAAAATACATGTTGACTTGGTGGCTGGCTGACCGGGAACAGACCAGGAACAGACCAGGAACCAAACCAGGAACAAACCAGGAACCAAACCAGGAACAAACCAGGAACCAAACCAGGAACAAACCAGGAACAAACCAGGAACCAAACCAGGAACCAAACCAGGAACAGACCAGGAACCAAACCAGGAACAAACCAGGAACAGACCAGGAACAGACCAGGAACAAACCAGGAACAGACCAGGAACCAAACCAGGAACCAAACCAGGAACAAACCAGGTGCCTGGTGACTCCACTGCTGCTTTTCTCCTCTCATTGTTTCTGACTCAGGATGAAGGAAACACCAGGGTTAATTCCACAGCCAGTTGTGGCAGGTGAGTCCGGTCCAGGTCCAGGTCCAGGTCCAGGTCCAGGTCATGTTTGTGTGATGATGAAGAGGAAAATCACAGTTCCTCTTTATGGACTTCTTCAACATCCATGGGTTTCTTTTGATTTTGACTTTTATTTCAATGTTTTTCAGATGAACTTTTGTTTGGAACTCACTGTGAATTCACTGTGTTTATTACACGTTAATAATAAAGTGTCTGTATTTTCTGCACATATTCAACATATTCTGTCTTTATTTTGATTTAATGGCTTTTTATGTTTTTATTTTTTTCAGTTATTAGTTTTTCCTTTTGTAGGAATTTCATGTTTTATCTTTATATTTTAAGAGACAGTGAGACATCGATGTCTGAGAGACACTTCTTGTCACACTGGCGTCATAGGAGACAGTTAGTTTGTGGACATCAGTGACCACTGACTCCCAGGATGTTTTGTTCACGACCAGTGGGTTTTTAAGAATAAAACACCTTTTAGATTCTGAAGGTATTGGAGTCTGAATGTGGAGATCTTTGTGGAGTGAGTCGTCTCCAACTGTCTCCAACTGTCCTCCAACTGTCCTCCAACTGTCCTCCAACTCTTACCTCCAGTTGTTTTCTTGCTGCAGTGCGTTCCCACTCAGGTGGATTTCTTGCAGGGATGAACAACCTTCCAGACTCTCACACACATTGTTGAGTTCTGTAGAAAAACATTTTGGATTGAAATGCTGCATTTGGACATTTGGGATTTTACATTATTATCATTATTATCATTATTATTATTATTATTATTATCATTATTATTATTATCATAGTCATTATTATTCTACTAGTTGTAGTTTTTAAAGCTGCTCTTATTGGTTCTGTTGAGCAGCTGTTGAAACACGACTCTTCACTGGTTACAAGCATCAGGCTCAGTGTAAAGAAACCGTGTCCGATGTTGATGGTGTTGATGGTGTTGATGGTGTTGATGGTGTTGATGGTGTTGAGATTGTGTCCCATAGTTGCAGCTCGTCCTGACATTGAACCCTTGAGCTTCAGAGATTTTGTATCATGTGGAGCCCAAATAATGAACAGAACATTTAAAGGACCTACAGTACCATAAGGGTCCACTTGGATCTTCAGCCTCACCCCTGGAGCCAGTTACCTGAGATGCAGTTGAACTGAAGGTCCAGTTTTGCAAGGGAAACCAAATCAGACATGGAGGAGAGGACGGTGATTCTACGGAGGGAGACGAGGAGCGTCAGCAATGACTGGACCATAGATGATGATGAGTCCTGTTGTTCCAGCAAAATCTACCTGTTCTGAGCTGCAGAGAGATGCACCAGCAGGGGGAGCCAGCTGTCACTCAGGCTCTGCAGAGACGAGATGCTGTTGTCGTCCAAGTGAAGTTCTCTGAGGAGAACGTTGTTGGTCAGACCGGGAGCCTGGAGGACAGAGAGAGAAGAGCAGAGGGGTGAAGTATCTGCCCAGTATCTGCCGTAGACCCCGCTGGTCCGACAGCAGCTGGACGTCCATCCGTCACTGTCAGCTGCTTTAGTCCAGCTGTGTTTGGTCAACATCTCCAAGTGTCTGGTCTTTGACATTATTTTACACATATTTCACATTTGGTTCATTGTAGTGGGCAGACGTTTGGCATCTTCTCCATTCATCTGATGAATGGAGAAGATGAGGACGTTTCCTTTCATCCACTGAAACACTGTTTCTGTCATCTCTGTCACCTGAGGAAGGCTGTTGGACCTCAGGTCCAGGGTGTGGAGCAGACCGTTGTTCTCCAGACCCTCCACCGCTGCCAGGTAGTTGTGGGAACAGTCCAGGTGGAGGAGGGTGGAGACCTCCCTCAGGCCTTTGGTGCTGACCAGACGGTTGTGACTCAGAGACAGTCGCTGCAGTCTCCTGGCTGACCCCAGACCAGCTGAGCAGTTCAGCAGTGGACAAAAACAACAACGGTTTAGTGAAAAGAACGATTGGATCAGTTAAATGTCCTCATTCTGAGGTCCACTGTCCACTGTCCACTGTCCACTGGGGATTAAATACAGAAGTCACATTGGGTTGTGGATTTGCTTTCCTCCATCCTCCCTTATAATGAGGGAGAACTAGAGAGATTACGCCCTCTAGTGGACTATTGTAGGATTGACTCCATTTGTCTCCAACAGTTTATTCAGTTCTTTGTCGACTTTCATGCTGACAATGTTGGAAACTGTGGTTCCTTTTTCTCCTGGACTCAAACCCTAACCCTAAACCACTGCTCCACCACCACGGCAGCCCTACAGTATATTACACACTCTACTGTACCATGATATTATATTATATGAAACTGTCACTGGTCATTAGAACATGGGACTATTTCCACTGGATGTCTCTACTGGCCTGTGTCTCCTCACCAACACGGGTGATGGAGTTGTGTGAAAGATCCAGAAGGTCCAAATTCTGAGCACCATCCAAACCGTGGATCGACGTCAACTTGTTGTGGCCCAGACGAAGAACCCGTAAACTGGTCATGTCTCCACAGTCCATGGATGAGATGTCGTTGTCCTAACAGAGTGAAAGTCAGATTAACGGATGTCCTTCCTGTGTTGAGGAGGTTCTAGTGGAGGACGGACTGGCACCTGCACGTCCACGTAGAAGAGTTCTGCCAAGAGGTTGATGTTGTCCAAGGACTTTAGGCCACAGCGTCTCAGAGTGAGACTCTGGAGACGACTGCACTGAGCCAGTGTAGATAAACCAGAGGCAGGAAGGTCCTCCAAGGTCACGGAAGTCACCTGACGAGGACCAGAACCAGAAGCAGACACCAGTAAAACTGAGCTGTGAAGAAACACTGTGGAACTCTGTGAAGTCCAAGGAACCAACACCGACTCAAAGTTGTCTTTCTTCTGTCTACAGAGTGTGTGTGTGTGTGTGTGTGTACCTGTGGTAGGGATTTAGCGCCC
This sequence comes from Paraplagusia blochii, assembly GCA_016785265.1. Taxonomy (NCBI): domain Eukaryota; kingdom Metazoa; phylum Chordata; class Actinopteri; order Pleuronectiformes; family Cynoglossidae; genus Paraplagusia; species Paraplagusia blochii. The sequence goes on from JAFBJS010000909.1 coordinate 47,488, forward strand.
GTCCCCTGCAGCAGAGCCTGAGGACAGAGAGGAGGGAGACGGCTGCACCGGGGGGGTCTGCAGACTCCTCGTCCACCCTCTGCACCTCCTTTTGACTTGTACTCCTTCTGCAGGGCCTTCAGTTTGGACCAGGAGGTGCAGTTTTTCATCCATGACAGTTTTTTCTGCTCCGTCTGCTCAGGAGGACAGACAACTGCCTGGTGCTGGACTCCAGTCCCAGGAGTCCAACTGGTGTCTTTCAGAAGTTCCTCTTCAGATGAGATGGTTGTGGGTTCAGGGTCAGTTGGTGTGGTTGGCTCTGTTGTTCTCCTCTCTTGTTCTCTCACCTCCTCGTCCCACGCCTCATGTCCAGTTTGTCTCTCTTCTCTGATTGGTCCTCCTTCTACTTTTGGTTTTTCCTCTTCATCCTTCCTCACATCACCTTCATCTACTCCCTCCTCCTCCTCCTCCTCCTCCTCTGCTCCTAAAACCTCTTTCTTCATCTTTCCTTCTGCTTCTTCTGGTTTGTTCTTCTCATCCTCCACTTCTTCCTCTGGACATCTGTCCTCTTCCTCAGCTCTCAGTGTCTTCCCTCCTTCCTTCACTTCATCCTCATTGTCTAAGGGGAACTCTTCCTCTTCTCCTTTTCTTCTCTCTGTCACAGTCACAGTCACCTCCTCTGCTCTGCTCCTCAGTCCCAGACCTACAGCCATCATCTTCTCGTCCTCGTCATTGGTTTCTTCCACTTCTGTCTGTCTTTGTCCTACGTCTTGTCCTGTGCTCATTTCTGTCCTGTCTTCTGTCTTCTCCATTGCCAGTTTCACCTTTTCTTCTTTCTCGTCTCCTACTTCTTGATCTTCTCGCTCATTCTTCAGATTTTCCAGTTTCCTGTCTGTCTCCTGTTCTTCCTCCCTCTTTTCGTCTTCTCTCCTGCTCCTCTCCTCTTCCTCCGTCCTCCTCCTCCTCCTCTCCTGTTTTGCTTTGAGTTTTTCTATGAGTGTTTTCTCCTCTCCTTCCTTCTTCTTCCTCTCTGCCTCCACCCTTTGTTTCTCCACAATTTTCCTGATAATCTCCACCTCGTTCTTCCTCCTCTTCTCCTCTTCCTCAACCTTGTTCCGTTCCATTTCTTCTCTTATTCGCTCCTGTTCCTTTTGCCTCCTCTTCTCCGCCTGCCTCCTCTCTTCCTCCATCCTTTTTCTTGTCACCTCTTTCCTGACCTTCTCCTCTTCCTCCCACATCTTTCTCCTCCTTTCCTCTTCTTCTCTCCTCTCCTGCTCCTCCCTCCTTTTCTTTTCATCCTCTTCTTGTATTCTCCTCCTCTCCTCCTCGCTGAACTTCCGCTCTTCGTCCACTCGTTTCTGCAGATTTTTGATCATTTCCTGTTTGATGGAAGGTCTGTGTTGTTATTCTCAATTAAAACCACAAATGTCTCCCTCTGCTGGTTATTGTTTTATCATTTCCAGTGTGGCGTTCTTACGTCAGCAATACTAAATATTCATTTGACAAAGTGATGGTTTATTTAATTTCTCTTCAGTTTTCTTCACATTCATCTGTTATTTGTGGACAAAGTTTCTCTTGTAAAAAAATGTACAAAAACAGAATTTGCATTTGGTTTTGTCTGTTTCACGCAGCCACAACTTGGAAAGACAAAAAAGACAGAACTGGGAAAATGTAAAAGTAAAGTCTGAAAACCTTTTTCCACCAGTGTAGTTCTCCCCATGGTCAGATTAATATCATGTTTCGGAAAATCAATAGATTTAATTATTTTACAAAAAAAGATCCGAGATTTTTCAGCTACAAACACAGACTCACCTGCTGAAGGTGAAACTCAAACTCCAGTCTTTCCTGAGCTCTTCTCTCTAACATCTCCAGGTCTTTCTGATGTCTCTGAAAAAGACAGACAGACAGACAGGCAGGCAGGCAGACAGACAGGATGAATCAACTTCATCTTCATCCCAAAGTTCTTTCTTTCTAATCAGTATTTCTTTGTGTGGCTGATGACTCACCTTCTCCGCCTCCATTATTTTCCTCATCTCCTCCTGAAACTGGCGTTGTCCTCGTTTCATCGTGTCCTCTTTGGTTTTTGTCTCCTCACAGTGCTGCTCCTCAGCCACCTCCTCATAGTCCCTGCTCTTCCTGACCTCCTCGTCTGCAGGAGACGCTCCCAGGGTCTTCAGTCCCACCTTCTCCTGGAACTCCGTGTCACTTTCAAACTTTGACTCATCTGCTTGAAAAAATATATGTTTTGTGTGAAACTTTTCAGGGTTTTTGTCCTGCCTTATGTCTGTCTGTCTACGTCCTGATCTTCTCCTCCTCCTCTGTCTGCTCTCTTCTTCTTCTTCTTCTTCTTCTTCTTCAGGTGTTTCAACAGTGAATCCTCCTCCTTCTCCATCTCTCTGTTCTCTCCATCTTCTACTCTGACTCCAACTACCTCCATCAATCTCCTCTTTGTCTCCTACCTGGTAGCTCCATCTCTAGGATCATTTTTCTACCAACGTGTCTCCACTGTCCCTCCTCTAATGTCCCTCATTCCTGATCCTGTCCTCACGGCTGGTCTCCACCCTCCTCTGCTGTAGACCTAACTCCTGCTGTCGCGATGCAGAAAAAGGATTAGGACAACAGTGCCCTCTTGTGGCGATTGTTCAAAGGTACCAGTAGGTTAAGGCACAGCTGACATTGAGCTGCCGTCATCTCATTCATCTCAGTTGAAGAGAAGAGATTTTATCTTCATCACTTTTGCTTAAAAACTTCAACAAAAACCAAGGAAACCAAATATTTGACAGTGTAGTATTTGTCCTCATTTTCCTAAAAGTTTTAAAATGGACTCAAATGTTCAAAGCAATAATGACCATCAATCATCTTCAGCCCACTGGTCTGAAGGACGTCAGATCATTCAGATCATGGAGATGGTTAAACTTCTACATAGACTGAAAATGTTCAGGACGGGAACCTCAGACCCACCAGAGATGAAATCAACGAGCCTTGGTCACTGATTGGTCCACACCAGGTTCTCTCTGTTTGTTTGTTTTGTAAACATCTTCCTTTTTTGGAACCAAACATCAAAGGATTGGCTGATGAAAGAATCACTGGTTGTTGCTTTAAAAATCCGAGGTCTATGGACTGGACAGGTCTTTGGTCTGATCTTTGGATCAAATACCAGGAGGTTAGAGTTGTTTGATTAAGGAGACAGAGCTGGAGAAGGTGGAGGAGTTGAAGATGCTGCTGAGGTTCTCTTCAGGAGAGACAAGGATGGACAGGATCAGAGGTGATTAGAGGGACAACACAGACAGGAAGGTTTGGAGAAGACAGATTGAGATGGTTTGGACATGTTCACAGGAGGGACAGCGTTGGCAGAAGATGGAGCTACCAGGTAGGAGACAAAGAGGAGATTGATGAAGGACTTGGAGGTAGTTGGAGTCAGAGTAGAAGATGGTGAGAACAGGGGGAGATGGAGAAGAAGGATTCACTGTGGAAACACCTAAAGAAGATGAGACCAGACCAGAGGAGGAGGAGGAGGAGAAACTGTATGTGTGTAGTTGTACCGTCCACCTCCTCCAGGATCAGCTCCTCCCACAGCGCTGCTCTACTCCTGGAGCTCTGACAGTAGCTGAGCAGAGAAGGTGGAATATCTTCAAACACCTGAGAAAATAAGAAACTCTTTTATTCTCCATCGTTTCTCAGAAGAACGGTGTGAGTGAGCTCCTCCTCACTGTGTCTGTAGATCAGATGTTCCACTCTGATCATCATCCATGTTTCTCACCTTCACTGGGTTGATATTTGAAATGTTTCTAAAACATCAATATTTCTTGATATTTTTCATTGTTTTTTACACAGTTTTAAAACAAATGAAATGATGTTAAAGGATGAAGGTGACAATGGTTAACTCACACACTGGTCAACTGGTCACCTAGTCAACTGGTCACCTGGTCAACTGGTCAACTGGTCACCTAGTCACCTGGTCACCTGGTCAACTGGTCACCTAGTCAACTGGTCAACTGGTCACCTAGTCAACTGGTCACCTAGTCAACTGGTCAACTGGTCACCTGGTCAACTGGTCAACCCGTACATCTGGTCTAATAGATTCATTTACGCCACAGTCACGTGACGGGTTCATGTACTGAGTCCATCGCTGTGTTGGAGGTTGAAGAGGTTCGAGGACCAGAACATTTGGTCACAGATGTCGTTAAAACACGGTGGTCGTTACTGTCACTGAGGTCTGGAGGAGGAGGAGGAGGAGGAGGTGCAGAAGGAGGAGAACTTTCTTCACCAGCAGTGGTGGAGGAGGTGAAGCGGTTCGGCCTCCACACACTCACACACTCACCGGTTCGTCGTGTTCGTCGTGTTCGTCCAGACTCAGTCGCTCGTCGTCATCTTCACCGCAGTCACACGTGGTTTGACTCACGGTTTGTGACTCGGGTTCAACGGTTGTGTGAAGTCCTTCAGTGTCTGTCATTGTGGGGACCGTCTGTGCGTTCCACAGTTTCTATGGAGACCAGGTCCGTCTCTGCTACAGCGACTCACGAGGGACAAACCGCATACAGGTGGGCGGGGCCAGTGATCAGCGTTTAAAGAATGAGGAGCTCCAGCTTTGTTCAGCTGATGACGTCAGTTTCTCTGCCACTAATCACATGAAACAAGTCAGTCTAGTCACTCTAGTCACTCTAGTCAGTCTAGTCAGTGATAGGAGACATGGACGACGTGAACTTTGCTGACATTGAATTATGTGCCAATGTCCAGACATGGATGTTACCAACAGCAGGATGATGATGATGATGATGATGATGACGATGATGATGATGATGACGTCATCCGTACTAAAATGGTTGTATTTATTGTATGAATGTATTTAGTTTGTAGACAAATCAATGTCAGGAGACCAACATGGTCACATGATCTCCTCATTACAAAGTCACCAAAAAGGCACATGATGTTTCATCACATTTCTTGAATATCAGAACTATCGTCCAATACCATGTGTTTACCCACAACAAACCAGTGTGTCACTGCACTAGTTCTCCATGACAATGAAACATGGTGTCACGGTTCTGCGTGGGCAGTTTTGGGGAAGCAGCCAGGGGGGGTCAGTGAGCTCAAGACCCTGTAGGTGAGTCACAGGACCAGAAGAACAAAAGACACGTTGGCTGACAAACAATGCGCTCTCCTTCAATGCCATTTGTGATCACACAGAGCGGCTCCTCTCTCCCATGGTGAGGGCCCTGCTCTGGTCCAACCTCTGCTCCGAGCCTTTGAGGAGATTCCAGTGGCCCACGCAGGTTTTCCCATACACATTCCCCAGAGGTTTCTAAAAGGAGCCCAGTCTCCTTCCTCAGGGTTTCAAAGAAAATCCGCAGAGCCCTCCCCCAACCCAAAGTGTTTGGTCCCGAGACATCCTGAGGCCTGTTCTCCTGATGATCCACAACACAATGGCGCCAAACCAGACTCATGTTTTCTTCAAAGCCCAAGTGTGTGTTCCTTAATGACAATGACACACGTGACCCACAGGGTCAACGCCCTCAGAACTCTCGACGGTCAGACATTAGACATGTTCTCATTGAGGTCCTCACGGGTCCAAGCCCAAACTGGCAGTCTCTTCATCAGTTTCTTTAGTCCTGAAGGACACATTGACCAAGTTCAGCAGTGAGGGCAGTGTCCTCCCTCAGGCTCATTGTGTCCGTCCAAAGGATGAAAACCCAGAACTGAGGTAGAAACCCAGCGCTGATGTCCGATGGTTCTTCTTCTTGACATATGGTCTGTGATCATCGTGGAAGCTGCTGCTGAGTCTTGGTCTGACACTGGTCAGTGGTCAGTGGTCAGTGGTCAGCGTGCGTGAGAGGTGGATTGGTTTCTCCTTTTGGACTTAAGGTGGCCCTGAAATGGAAATGGACCAATGACTGGACTGAATACATTCTAATACTGGAAGGTGGACAAACAAACAGATGGACGGAAATCAATCAATCAATCAATCAATCAATCAGTTCATGGGATCAATCCCCCAGGAGTTGAGGCTCCAGCAGCATAGCAGCCTCAACAGAAGAACTCATGAATAAGTGAAACACAAACATCAGTAGCAGGGCACTGTCACTAGGTGACGCTACAGACACAGACATTAAAATAGTGAAATTCTAAACCGCGGAGCTGAAGCAGGTTCCTCCACGATTCGTCCAAAGCCCTAATCCAGATTAGAGGCCTGGCTGAAGGACCACTTGAATGTAGACCTGAATGTCTCACTTCTATGCATGTGAGACAGGGTTTGTTGAGGGACTTAATTCTCCAGCTCTGAGGCTAATCACCATCATTTGGTTGCATTCTTGGAGCCTAAACAGTATTGAGCTTCAGAGCCAAGAAGGTCCTTGGACCAGACCACAGACAAAAACCCTCCTATGACACAAAGGTGCCACAAGACATGGACACTGGGTCCACTGAACCACGACAAGAACACGTCCTCAGTTCGTCCTTAAAGGTGGAACGTTTGTGAATTAGCATTTTCAGACAAACGGCTTGTTTACGTTTACGAGTCACATGGTTGAAGCTGACAGACGTCACTGATGACCAGGAGGCAGAAGGAAGAAGTCAAACTGTCTGAAGGTTCTCTCCACTGTGTGGTGGTGTAATGTCCCAGACTGACTGCATCTGTCTGTCTTTCACACTATATTTCTTTGCATCTCTGTCTGTCTGCCTGTCTTCCTGCCTGGACTCAGCAACCCTGACTCCTGGGGCTCCACAGACTGTAGCCTTTTGAAGACACAGAGAGAGAGAGAGAGAGAGAGAGAGCGAGAGCTGTGTCTCAGTCCACTGGGTCCAAACAGAGGACTGAAAGACAAAAGACAAAACACAACAAAGTCAAATCAAAGTTTCTGGACATGTATTTGTGCTATAATCCATCCATACCAGCTTCCTGTCAACCTTAAAGCCATTCTTCTGGTCTGCAGGTGGCAGTGATGAACAGAGGTCCCACTGTTGGACAGGAGTCAAAACAATGCATGTTTAGGTGAAACGGCCTTTTCCAGACATTGATACGGAAGGAGGTGCATTCATGATTCCAGGAACAGACGGTGAGGGGACAGACCAGATGTAAACAGACGTGTGGTCTGTTGATAAAGCCGTTCCATAGGAGACTTTGAATCCAGCAGATCTGAAGGGACTTTAAGGTTCAATGTTGTCCAACAGTCCTGACAGCGTCAGTCCTTGGTGCTGCTCTGAGATAGCTTTCAGCTTTCACCGATAAGTGGAGATACAGAGAGACAGCGGTGGTGGAACCATTAGCCCAGTTACTCGGGGTTACAGTCGAGGACACTTTGACTCAGAGAAGACAAAACAGATATGGTTTATCACAGTCGGCTGTGTCCATTTGTCTTCTTCATGATCTCACACTAGACACCAGCCATCAGCCGTTCTCATGGCCTCGCTCTTTCATTGTGAGAGAGGAGAGAGGAGAGAGTACAGAGGAGAGGACAGTAGAGGAGAGGAGAGGAGAGGAGAGGAGAGGAGGGGAGAGGAGAGAGGAGAGGAGAGAGTACAGAGGAGAGGACAGTAGAGGAGAGGAGAGAGGAGAGGAGAAAGGAGAGAGGACAGAGGACAGAGGAGAGAGGAGAGAGGAGAGGACAGTAGAGGAGAGGAGAGGAGAGAAGAGAAGAGAAGAGAAGAGAAGAGAAGAGAGGAGACAGGAGACAGGAGAGAGGAGAGAGGAGAGGACAGAGGAGAGAGGAGAGAGGAGAGAGGAAAGGAGAGAGAGGAAAGGAGAGAGGAGAGAGGAGAGAGGAGAGAGGAGAGAGGACAGAGGAGAGAGGAGAGAGGACAGAGGAGAGAGGACAGAGGACAGAGGAGAGAGGAGAGAGGACAGAGGAGAGAGGACAGAGGAGAGAGGACAGAGGACAGAGGACAGAGGACAGAGGAGAGAGGAGAGGCCATCAAGGCTGTTTCCACAAAGGCTGTGCTGTTGTTTGAAGCAGCTTCCAGACAGTAGATGAAACAAACTTCCTGTGGATCAGATCTTTGGTCTTGAGGACAATAGAAGACATCCTCCAGTCAGAACGCTGTGTATTTTTGCTGTGATAAAAATAGTTTCTCCAAAATGTTACTGTGTCTTTTAGACGTTGGTTCATTTTAGTGCAGAAACTCACACAAGAACCAGGTTAAAAAAACAGTTCTATACAAGTCACTGGAGCTTCATCCAGGTCCAGTTCATTCAGTCCCATAATGGTTCCTTCAAGGACAACTGGACATTCTCCCCCATCCCTGACCATCAGACCACAGTCTCATCACAAAGAAGGAAACTATTGATGTCAACAAACAATGACAACAAGGCCCCCCCACCCACCACACCCACCACACCCCCACCCCAATCTACACCTCTAGTCTTTGGTGGACTTTGGTTTTCGGCCCCAGTGGAGGAGAAGAATCAGTGTCAGTGTCATTCATGTCAGTTGTCACTGACTCCTAGTGGCAGGAAGAGCTCAGGTCTCAGTGACGTGGTGAAAACCAAGATCCCTGACTTTCCATGGGTGAGGGAGGGGTGAAGTGGTGACACCTTGGCCACGTTGTGTTCACGGAGTCCGAGTGTCCGAGTCATAAAGTATTCATCGTGTCGGTCAGTCAGTCCATCCACCACCTGAGTCTGCACAGAGACTGTGATGGTCAAAACTGTGGCAGAAATAAAGTCCTCCAGTCCAACGTCCAGTCCACTCCACGTCTCAGAAGTTCAGAGCAAGTCATTTGGTCCTTGTGGACCTGGACATGTTGGTTAAAAACCAAAGAGAACCAAGGTCTTCCTCCATGTTTCCCCTCAGACTGAAGCAACAACAGGCCGGAGCAGAGGGTGGTGTCCACACACAAACACTTGTCTCATTTCAACACAGACCAAGTCTTTGACACTGACGACTGTGGGAGGTTCACACTCAGGTCCTCACGTCAAATCACAGTTGTTAATGTCGGCGGCAGATGTCAGTGCAATGACCTCCAAGTAAAGGGATTTATTTAATCATCCACCTCCACCTCCTCCACCCACAGATGAACAAAAATCCCTGATGGAATTATGGAAGAATGCTGCTCCTCGTGATGTAGATCCACGACAACATAGAATTCATTCTGTGGTTCTGGTCGGATCCAGACTTTATGTAACACCTGCTCACCGCCAGGAGAACCTGGGGGGTGGCGGTGGCGGTGGTGGTGGTGGGGGTCGAAGCATCGATGTCCGTTACGACAATGTTACACACGACGCTACGTCACATGTTCAACAGTGACATGAATAACATGAATAACATGAATAACATTAATAACCGCGTTACTGAAACAGAGGCGTTTATAAACAGAGGCACATGCATCTGTGAGACGGCCCCCATGGAGGTAGTAGTGGACTGTACCATGTGGGTGAGGGCGGGGGGGGTCGAGCTGAGCGCGGCCCTTGAGCGGACGACATGTTGACCTGCAGTCGGGGCTTAAATGTGTTTTTATTGGTCAAACACGTCTGTTAACTAGTCCCGGGTGATCGATGAGGCGGATGTTGAACGATGACGTGTTTCGGGCTCTGCCTTTGAGGCGTCACTTCCCCCCCGTCACCACCAGGGGGTTACCGCCTCCCCGGCCTTTTATTGACTGAAGCCGCGGCCGCGAAGAAGCAGAGACGAGAAGACGAAGCATCACCGACCATCCTCAGTGTCTCCGTGTCTCCGTGTCTCAGTGTCTGTAGAAATAGTGATAATGTCTCCGTGTATGTGCGCTCACAATTTCATCCCTTGAGACGCAGCTTTCCTCCCGTCTGTCGGTGAGTACCTGTCTGTGTCTGTGTCTGTGTCTGTGTCCGTCCTGTCGGTGGTGACATGTCATTAAACATGGACGTTAATTAAGGCGCATTGATACGAGAGGAACTAGTGCGGAGAAAAATGGTTTGTTTTTCTGCCCTGTATGTTGGGGTGAGACAAATGTCCACAGATGTGTCCGTCTGTGTCCGTCTGTCCGCTCAGTGGATGATGAAACACCTCACATGGATGAGAAGAAAGGCTGGAGGCGGGAGGAGTCGATGGATGCGCATAAATTACACAGGAGAGTCCGCGTGGAATATTCCACCCGTCTGTCTGTCCGTCTGTCCATCTGTCTGTCTGTCTGTCCATCTCTCCCATGTTCGTGGTCCATCCCGTTGAAGACACTAAATCCTCGTGTCTTCATGTGAACCGTGGTCCGGGCCGAGCCCATGGAGTCAATGCAGTGGTAACAACGTGGCTGTAACGTGATGGGTGAAGGTTACACGCACGCACGCGCGCACCGGGCTCTGCGGCTCAGTGCCTGGACAGGATGATGAACCGACAGCCTTGTCCTGTCGTAGGAGCTGAAGGACGTGGAAGAAGGTGTCCAGGTTAAGGCCGTGTCCAACACAAAAAGGTCCAGACCCAAGTTCACCAATCAGAGAATTGAGTCTCCTTGGTGCTGGTCATGGTCCTGGAGGAGAACCTTCAGGTTCCAACACACATGTTTTTATTTGCTGTAGACACAGAACGTCAGGAAAGTCCAAGACGTCCAAGATGTTTGTTGAACTCGAGGAGACCTGGACCGTGAGTGTCTGCTCTTATCTCCAGTCACTGGTTCTTACTCGTACCTGGAGATAATAATCACCACCTCTGGGGTCTGTCCTCCTGGACGGTTCTTCTCGTGTCTTGGTTTTGACGGACAAAGGTGGGGAGGTTGTTGTGGAGTGGAGTGTTTGGGTTGGTGTGTCAATGTCCTCCAACCTTCTTCAATTATTCATCAGCCTGTGGAACAGATCAGCTTCATGCTCACTGCTCCTGACAAGGCTAATGTTTCCAGCTCCTTCTACGCAGTGATGTCCACGTCCTGGATCAGTCTTCTGTTTGATGAAGTTCAGCTCATCGTTGTCATCGTTGTGTCAGAAACTGAAGGTGTCGTTTAGATTTGTAGAAAGTAGAAGACGATGGACGTTTGGTCTGAAGGAAATGTGGAGACACACAGAACAAAAGGGACTGAGACGTGGACGTAGACTAGAGTCCACAGTATTTTGAAGATCTTCTCTACTTTCTTTTATCCAAACTGCCTGAACGAGGTGGTTCTTCTAGTTGTGTCTCAGAGGCTGCCGTGGAGACCACTATATTTTTGGAAAACTGTCTCAGAAGAGACAAATGTAACTATTAGTTTCTAAATGTTTAGTTAATGGTTTTGGTTTTTTTTTTTTTTTTCTTGCAACAGATACTTGGTAAGAAAGACCAAACACCTGGTGTGTCTCCCACCTCCGTCCCACCTCCACAACTGAGAAGAATTTTCCACCCTCGCCCTTGATTGCTTTATCAAATGCCCAAAAACAGCAAGGCCGTCAAGAGAGACCTTGACGACGATGTCACTGAGGCCGTCAAAGACCTGCTTTCCAACGAGGACGCCTGTGACAACAACTCCTTCAAAAAGAGCTCGCTGATCGTCAACAACCACGACGGACAAGTGAAGGATTGTGACGTGGAAGAAGGCGGCTCCGATGGAGACGAGGAGGAGGAGGAAGAACGTCCAGCCTGGAACAGCAAGCTCCAGTACATCCTGGCCCAGGTGGGTTTCTCTGTAGGCCTGGGCAACGTCTGGAGGTTTCCCTACCTGTGCCAGAAGAATGGAGGAGGTGAGTATTTTTGTGATGATTGGTTGTTTCTTTAAAATCAGATGTTGCCTTTAGCGCCATCTTGAGTCCATTTCTTTGTGTCTGGTGTCGATCGTGTCGATTTGACTTTTTCACATTTCTGCTAAATAAATGGGATGAAACTCAAGGAACAAAAGAAATCTGAAAATCCTGACTGGGCTTCAGGGCTTCATTGAAGACATGACATAAAGGACTTTTTTTCTTTAGTTCTTGGCTTGAGTGGATGAGGAGTTGTGGTTGTTCCATCTTCACCCTGTCAAAGCCAGACTGCTGGGTGGACACCACATGACCGGACATGGTGTTTCCTCCGTAGACTTCACCTTAACAGTGAAGACAGCCTCTGTCTGGGACATCTGTAGACACACACTGTCAAATCTAACTTCAAGTTAAGACTGAAGGACAGTGAGGGACAGAAGGTAAAAAGAGGTTTGGATTTGGAGACAACAGATCCTGTCAGTGGCTACAGTCAACACAAATGTCCATTAATGTCTTCATCCTATATAGAACTAGAAATCACAAACACCATAGAGTCATTTCAAGAGTGAAGTGAAGTGAAGTCTAGTATAGATGTAGTGAAGTGTAGTATAGTGGAGTATAGTGAAGTGGAGTGGAGTATAGTCTAGTATAGATGTAGTGAAGTGTAGTATAGTGGAGTATAGTGTAGTGGAGTGGAGTGTAGTGTAGTCTAGTATAGATGTAGTGTAGTGTAGTGTAGTGCAGTGAAGTGAAATGTATAGATGTAGTGTAGTGAAGTGGAGTGTAGTATAGTGGAGTGTAGTGGAGTGTAGTGTAGTGTAGTCTAGTATAGATGTAGTGTAGTGAAGTGAAGTGGAGTGTAGTATAGTGGAGTGTAGTGTAGTGTAGTATAGTGTAGTCTAGTATAGATGTAGTGCAGTGTAACACAGTTGAGGTTTTTGGGTTAGTTTCAAACAGCTGTGTCCCCCCCAACCCACCCCCCCGACCCCCTCTTGCTGAGCTCAGCAGGGAATGAGTTCAGATGTTGGGTCTGGACCAGGTCAGGTCCGTCTCCATGTCCAACTGTCCTTACTGCTGCAGAGGAAACGAGGCTTTAAAGGATTCAGACTTTTAAACCCTGTTTTCAACCTATTGTTGTCCAATTATTGGACTGTGTGGACATGTCTTTATGTGTCTATAAAAGTCTGGTCAAAAGTGCAACAGTGAAAGTGGGAAACATCTTCATGGAGATCATGGAGAGTCGTGTCTGTCCCAGGACCCCGACCCATCAACGACCTCACAACCACAGCCCTGTCCTGGCTGAGTGGACGGATGGACTGACATTCATGATGAGACCATTTCATTACAGCCACATCTATTATGTTCACACGTGTCCTCCACAAAACACAGACTTCCTTCAACTTCCTGTCTGTGGCTCTGACCTGGAGAAACACAGCAGGTTCAGGAAAAGATCTCAGTCAACAGTAGATTAATAAAAGAAAAAGACAGACAGACAGACAGACACACAGACAGACAGACAGACAGACAGACAGGTCAGTGGTTTGATGTCTGCTCCATCATGGTTTATTCATTTAACATTAGTTTAATGTTAGTAAATGTAAATTACAGATGTTATAACTAGGATTATATATATATATATATTTTTTTCTTTGTTGACCAAGTTGAATCCTAACTGTGGAAATGAGGTTGTTCCATATTTCATGGATCTGAAGCTTTTCTCCACAGAGACACAGGAATGAAAGGAACGAAGGTCTCAGCAGGAATATTGTCCATCCTGTTCTTTGAAAGTGGAAAAAATGTTAAAGAGCAGCAGTCTCATCAGCTGAGGGCTTTTCAACATCATGTTCCTGCAGCCATCACAAGACCCCACCCCCACCACCACCTCCACCTCCACCCCCTGTTTGTTTTATAGCTCTGCACTTTTCCAGTCTGTCCTAATGTTAGTCATCCCCCCGGGGCTGTTCTTCTAATCCACACTAATCCCACAGTCTCTTGGTTCATCTCAGACTTCACCGTCTTTTCTTCTTTGCTGGTTTTTGGTTTATTGGATTCACGGCCACACAGCATGGGTGGGGGTGGGGGTGTGGGTGGAGGTGGAGGTGAAGACATGTGTGAGCGGTGACTGTGTCTGAAAACTACATAAGACAAAAGCCCTAGAGATGATGTGAGACGACCACGACCATGAGCAGACAGTAAAGATGGGTTTGTTCTCCTCCATCAGGTGCCTACCTGGTTCCCTACCTGATCCTCCTGATACTGATCGGTATCCCGCTCTTCTTCCTGGAGCTCGCCGTAGGACAGCGGATTCGCAGAGGCAGCATCGGGGTGTGGAACTACATCAGCCCTCGTCTGGGGGGCATTGGCTTCGCAAGCTGTGTGGTGAGTCTGACACGTGGTCCAGATGCTGTGGAGGAAAGTTCAAGACACTTGGAGACCAGCTGACCACACCCTGTCCAAACTCTGATGTCTCACTAGCGTCCGACGCCACTGCTTTGTGTTGTTGTTGTTGTTGTTGTTAGCTCTTGTATTGTCCTCGGGGACCTCCAGAGACATGATCTTATGTTGGATCATGTCCTTTAGGAAGAGCACAGGCCTGGACTGACCTCTAACTATGAGTGGACACATTATGTGGAATTATGTCTTAACAAAAAAGTCAGCTTGAAGACACTGTAGTCATGAGAATAAGGACAAGTCAATGTGTGCTGAACCATTGAAAATGGAACTAACCTTGTCCTCCTGGTGTCCTCCTGGTGTCCTCCAGGTGTGCTTCTTCGTGGCCCTCTACTACAACGTCATCATCAGCTGGAGTCTCTTCTACTTCTCCCAGTCCTTCCAGCAACCTCTGCCGTGGAACGAGTGTCCACTTGTCAAAAACAAGACCAGTGCATGTGAGAAGTGTCCACAGAGACAAAGTTCAGATCTTTGATCCCTTTGATCAGAGGAATAATCTCTGTCTGTCTGTCTTTCTGTCTGTCCTTTTCTGCTGTGAAGATGTGGAGCCAGAGTGCGACAAGAGTTCGCCCACGACCTACTACTGGTACCGTGAGGCTCTGGACATTTCTGACAGCATCTCCGACAGCGGAGGACTCAACTGGAAGATGACACTGTGTCTACTGGCTGCTTGGTCCATGGTTTGTCTCGCCATGATCAAGGGAATCCAGTCTTCTGGGAAGGTAAGGATGAACCTGAGTGAACCAGGTGGAGGTGAGGTTTCCTGGTCCTATGATCCTTCTTATCTCACTGAACCTCCTTTGATTATCTAGACCTGGTATTTTATCAGGACAGTTTTGTCCTCTCTCCACTGTCCCTACACGTCCATCACGTTGCCAGGTGACCCATACCTGTGACTAATCATCTGCAGGTTCTGACCCAGAGTCCTGTTCCCTCCATCAGTTTAATGAAAGTTGTCAAGTCTTCCTGGAGATGAAGTTCTCACTTGTGATCCTGGAGCCTCATGTGATCAGGCCTGGGAAGCTGAGGGTAGCGTGACTCTGCAACCACGCAGGGAGGATAAGCCTCCTGGCTGGAAGTCAGGGGAATGTCAAAGCCTTCATTGATGTCTCCGTGTCCCAGCAGGTGACTCACCACTGCACACTTCCTCGCACCATGTGATGAAGCATTAGCCCCGCCCACTTGTCTGTGTTCAGACCATGGTTATTGTCTAGGACTCGATCAGAGGGACCGGTGGACGACAAGACTGCCTTACACTTCCCTGGGTCATTGTCCTTAATTCAGGTCTTATCCACACCAGCTGTCTGTCCACCTGTCTCACCACAACAGTGAAAGACAAAACAAGATAGACATCAGTGGAAGGCAGAAGAAGACAGTTTTGTGTCTCACACAGACTCACACTGATAATCACAGTCTCTGTCTCTGTCCTTATCCTGTCAGAAGACGCTCAGGTCTGTCCACTGATGCGGCCGAATCTGACAAAGTGACTTCAACTGCAGAGACACTGAACTTGACCAGAAAAAGGAAAGAATCTGGTCTGGGTCTGGGTCTGGGTCCGGATCAGGATCAGGGTCTGGGTCTGGATCCATGTGGTCCAGAGTAGAAAGAACGTCCCCCTGTTTTCTTCTCCGAGGCTCCGCCTACTGCCTGTGGGTGGACGTGGAGGACGTCAGATTTAGTGGTAACCGTGACAACACGCGCTCTTGTCCTGGTGTCTTTGTCAAGCACAAAAAGAAGGACGAAGGTGGAGGTTTAGTCTGTGTCTGGGTGGAGGATGAAGGTTGTGTGTAAAGACAATGACTGTCAAAGGTGTCAACGTTGTCCCTTCAGGAAATGAGCTCCTGGTCCTCGAGGATCTTCCAGCAGATAAAGCAGGAGCAGAACCTTTTCAGGAGACAGGTGTCATCTGGGCCGACCTTCAGTTCCATCAGAACAGAAACATGATTTTCAACAGGGACAAAATATGAGATTAGGACAGAAACACAGCAGCTGATGGTGTCCCCTGACGTAGGGACCAGTGACGGAGACCAACAACTCGGTGACGCTGGTCACTCAATGTTCACACAGTCACACAGACCTTTCTGCTCCACCTCCACCTCCACCTCCACCTCCCTGTAAACCCACACTGACTGACTGAGTGAGTGGCTGTTGAGTCAGCAGATCATCACTGCTCCCAGACTCAAACCACCATCTTGTCCAGAGGAGAAGGAGAAGGAGAAGGAGCCTGGGGCAAAGAAAACGTCTTCAGTTCCACCTTTTATCAAACTGAGTGGAGCAGCTGCACCACGGCCTCTGGATCTGAAGGTGCAGGATCTTCAGCTTCAGATTTCAAAACAGTTGGAGAGAGAACGTGAGAGTTCTCAGGTGTCACGGTGTCATCAGCAGGAGAAGAACTCACTGCTGCCACCAGACAACAGGAAACAGCGCCCTCATCAGACGTGTTTGTTTTCACGGCTCAGAAAAGTAAATCATCATCATCATCATCATCATCATCACTTAGGAGCGATTATTAGAAACAGGATGTGGAATTCTAACCCTGTGTAGATCTTCTCCTGCTTCAACACTGAACTGGTTGTTTGAGTGGTAGAACTCACAGGAATGAGATGTTTCTTCCAGGTGATGTACTTCAGCTCCCTCTTCCCCTACCTGGTGTTGATCTGCTTCCTCATCCGGTCTCTGCTCCTCAAAGGCTCCACTGACGGCATCAGACACATGTTCACACCTAAGGTACAGTAAGACACCGGTCAGAGCAGGAGACACTGGTCCAGACACTGGTCCAGACTCTGGTTCAGTCACTGGTTCAGACTCTGGTTCAGTCACTGGTTCAGTCTCTGGTTCAGACTCTGGTTCAGTCACTGGTTCAGTCACTGGTTCAGACTCTGGTTCAGTCACTGGTTCAGTCACTGGTTCAGACTCTGGTTCAGTCTCTGGTTCAGTCACTGGTTCAGTCACTGGTTCAGTCTCTGGTTCAGTCACTGGTTCAGTCACTGGTTCAGTCACTGGTTCAGTCACTGGTTCAGTCTCTGGTTCAGTCACTGGTTCAGTCACTGGTTCAGTCACTGGTTCAGACTCTGGTTCAGACTCTGGTTCAGTCACTGGTTCAGACTCTGGTTCAGTCACTGGTTCAGTCTCTGGTTCAGTCTCTGGTTCAGACTCTGGTTCAGTCACTGGTTCAGTCACTGGTTCAGACTCTGGTTCAGTCACTGGTTCAGACTCTGGTTCAGTCACTGGTTCAGACTCTGGTTCAGTCACTGGTTCAGTCTCTGGTTCAGTCACTGGTTCAGTCACTGGTTCAGTCACTGGTTCAGTCACTGGTTCAGTCTCTGGTTCAGTCACTGGTTCAGTCACTGGTTCAGTCACTGGTTCAGACTCTGGTTCAGACTCTGGTTCAGTCACTGGTTCAGTCACTGGTTCAGTCTCTGGTTCAGTCACTGGTTCAGTCACTGGTTCAGTCACTGGTTCAGTCACTGGTTCAGTCACTGGTTTATTTTACGCCGTCACATCATCATCATCATCATCATCATCATCATCAAGGATTGGATTTTTCCACATTTCCATGAACCTAAAATCCTAACTGTGCTGTGATTGGCTGAATCCTCGGCTGTGACGGACCAATGACACCGGGAGCTGATAGTCGTGTTTCCATGGCAACTGCAGTTACTGAGGGAACTTTGTGAGCAGACACTGCTCTCCTCAGCTGACATGGCCCACGCTGTGTCTGTGTCTGTGTCCTCGTCCTCACATCAGAGTGGACAGAAATAAAAAAATACTGAAATGTCTCTGAGTTGAGCCTCAATCAAACGTCCACTTTGTTGTCCCCCCCAGCTGGAGATCATGTTGGAGGCCAAAGTGTGGCGAGAAGCAGCCACTCAGGTCTTCTTCGCCCTGGGCCTGGGCTTCGGCGGCGTCATCGCCTTCTCCAGCTACAACAAGCGGGACAACAACTGTCACTTCGACGCCGTCCTGGTTTCCTTCATCAACTTCTTCACCTCCGTCCTGGCCACTCTGGTGGTGTTTGCTGTACTGGGCTTCAAGGCCAACATCATGATGGACAAGTGTGTCCTGCAGTGAGTGTCCCGGAGACGCCCAGGTCCGGCTTTCTGTCCACGGTGAAGGTGAATCATTTTTTTTTTTCGCTGTCCGTGTCTGTGTCTCAGGAACACGGGGAAGATCGTGGCTCTGCTGGCCAACGGTTCCCTGGAACCCAGTATGATCCCTCACCACATCAACTTGACCCAGGTCAGTCAGGTGACCGTGGACGACTACCACAAGATGATAGAAATCATCAAAGGAGTGAAGGAGGACCAGTACCAGGGACTGGGCCTGGATCACTGCAGCATCGAGAAAGAGCTCAACAAGGTGAGAACCTTCGTGGTCACATGGACCGAAGTGTGAAACCAAACCGAGCTTCACTTTTTCACTTTCAGCTTCAACAGCTCAGTCGTCACAGAGTCTCTGCTGCCACAGGTTTGGAAGATGAGATGATGTTCAAAAGTGTTGTGGCTGCAGTTTGAGTGATGATTTTAACAGGAGCAGAGTCTGTGGTGAAGAGCGCCACCTAAAGGAAAGGAATCAACGTCAAACTCACACCTGGTCCAACCTGAACCTGGTCCACGACCCTCCAGTCCTTCTTCTTGCTGATGAAACCCACCGTGTTCTTCTCACTGACAGGCCGTGCAAGGCACAGGTCTGGCCTTCATCGCCTTCACCGAGGCCATGACCCACTTCCCGGCCTCGCCCTTCTGGTCCGTCATGTTCTTCCTGATGTTGGTCAACCTGGGCCTGGGCAGCATGTTTGGAACCATGGAGGGAATTCTCACTCCGCTGATCGACACCTTTAAAGTCCGCAAGGAGTTCCTGACAGGTGAGCGAGACGTTGAGCTAGAGGTGGACACAGGAGACTGAAGGAAGAAAAAGCACATGAAGACTTTAATGCCTTGGACACACAGTCCATCTGTCACTGATTGACCTCGTTTGCTCCTTAATTTAATGAGAGGACGCAGCCTTTTTAGCCACAGAGTTAATATTCATATATTTATATATATTTACACGTTGATATTGACGATACGGTCATTTATTTCAGTGAAGTTTTTTTTTTTTATGAACTTGAACATAAAACCTGAGACACGGTGTTTGTCCCACCACAGTGGGCTGCTGCCTGCTGACCTTCTCCATCGGCCTGCTGTTCGTCCAGCGCTCAGGGAACTACTTCGTGGCCATGTTCGACGACTACTCGGCCACGCTGCCCCTGCTGGTGGTGGTCATCCTGGAGAACGTGGCCATCGCCTGGTTCTACGGCATCGACAAGTGAGTGGTGACAACGTACCTACTGCATCACTGAGGTCCTGGACGTGTCTTCTTTGAGCGGTGGTCGATCGACACGTAGCAGAAGAGTTGCTGAGCGTCGAGGGTTCGATTCCTTGGCTCCTTAGTAGTTTTTCCCAGTGTGGATCTGATGACAGAACAGAACAGAACCCTGTGTCTTCAGAGTTTGTGTGGAGGAGGGTATTTTTTCCAGCTTCTTCAATTTCACTTCCTCCACAGTCTAAAAACATCAGGGTTGGGTTCAAACATCCACTCTTCCATGGGGCACAGGTGTGAAAATAAGGTTGTCTCAACTGGTGGTTCTGTGAGAGTCCTGCGGCCCCTCGCTGCTCCACCGGGGGTCCTGCTGATGACATGACTGCGGTCGAGGGCTCAGGTTCTCCCCATGTGACCCTCGGTGTAACCTTCTGTCTCAGGTTCTTCGAAGACCTGAAGGACATGCTGGGCTTCACGCCGTTCCGTTTCTACTACTACATGTGGAAGTACATCACGCCCATCCTGCTGCTGGTGCTGCTGTGCTCCAGTGTGATCCAGCTGAGCCTGACCCCGCCTGGGTACAACGCCTGGATCCAGGAAGAGGTGAGTCGGCGTCTTTCTGTCTCGGTCAGCAGGGGGTGCCATTCACGCTCAAGCCAACAGGTCATGTCTTCACACATACAGCATCTTGACATTCTTTAACCGACTGACAACTATTCCCTCTTCAATATATATTTATATATGAAAGAAGCTTCCAGATAGCAGTTTCATCTGTCCCCCAGCAGGGGGCTCTGCAGGTTCCATTTTCTCCATTAAAAACAACTCAAATCCAGTGACGTTGACGTCTCTGTCTTCTCTCTGTCTCTCCTTGATTCCTTCAACCACCCGTGTTTGTCTTCCGTCTCCAGGGCAGAGAGCAGATGTTGCTCTACCCTTTGTGGGGAATCGCGGTCTGCGTCTCCCTGATCATCATGGCGCTCCTGCCCGTGCCCGTGGTGTTCGGCCTGCGCTACTTCAACATTATTGACGACAGCTCCATCGGCTTGTCCTCGGTGTCCTACAAGAAGGGACACATCATCAAGGAGATCGCTCGCCCCGGGGAGGACGACGACACCAGCCTGATCCAGGGCAAGACCCCCAGCGAGGCGCCCTCACCAATGCCCGGCGGCATCTTCCGCAAGCAGGGCAACGCCGGCGGCAGACCCGAGGCGGACATCGCGCCAAACGGTCGTTACGGTATCGGCTACCTGATGGCAGACGTGCAGGATATGCCAGAGTCAGACCTGTAGACCGACCGTACCCGTTCACCATCCCTCCGCCTGCTTTCAGTTCCTCCATCAGTGTATATTTCCACCGAACCGTAGACGTCGTAGCTGCTCCTTATTTGTTGTCTCTGAACCTTGGATGATTGTAGACGTTAAAGTCACAGTCCAGGATTTTTTCAAGTGTGGTTGCGTGAAGTGCAGACACAGAAACAGAAACTGCTTTTAACCGATTCCTTCCACTGTATCTGCTTTTCTCGTTTTTTTTTTTCTGAACCTGCTGCGTCTGATTTAACTCTCCTGCCTTTTTCACCGTCAGTTTCCAACATTTGTTCTCAAACCAATCGAGTGAATTTGACAGAGAAACGTCACAACTTTCTTTCTCCATTGACGAGCTGTTTAGATTCAACCGATTCATTCACATGGACTAAGGATGGAAACGAACCTTCTCCACCTTCAGCTGTGATGTCACAGGCTTCACCTCATTGGCCTCGTGTCTAAAAGTTCATTTCTGGTCCAACTGCAGGACAGGACGTTCACGTCTCTGCCAGTTTGCTCTCTCTTGTCCTAATGTCCAGTTGCTAAATGAGACACTTTTTTACGCTCCAATTCTTCTCGACTTTTTGGCTAACATTTAGCTGGTTTTGGTTTATTTATAACCTAGCGCTTTTTGTACTAATTTATGAACTCCTTCTGGTGCCTTTGTTTTCACTTTGTCGCTCAGTTTTTTTCCTCGTTTCCCTGCTGGCAGTTGTGTTTTGACTCGCGCTGTTGTTGGCATAGGGGGCGCTCACACTGTAGCCATGATCTGTGGGAACTTCAAGTAACCACACAATAAAAAACTGAACTGTCTCTTTAAAACGGTGTGTAAAGACACCGTGACTGAGGACAGATTAAAAATAAAAACCTCTAAGATGTTGATGAAGGTCAGAGCAGGTGTTGAAGCTCCACCAGCACCACCTACTGTTGGCAGCTGGAGAAGTTCTTGAACGTAACCTGGAAACTCCTCATATTCCATCAGAGGTCGTCCCCGGCCCATAAATGTCCTGCTGTAGAGAGTAGTTGTGGAGACATTGTGAGCGCCCACTGCTGGCTGACTGTGGTCACAGCAGCCACTTGTTTGAGATACGTGTCATTTATATTTGTTTATAGAATACACCATGGACGCTGTATAGTTAATGTATTCTGTAAATACAATATAAATAGTAAGTAAATACATTTATCTGGGTAGTTTTTAAAGGTTCAGATGAACATCAAATGTTAACTCTCATCTTTTCTTTTCTTTTCTTTTCTACTAACGTCCTGGTGAGGCTGCTCCAAACGCAGGTCTCCGTGTAAATAATGGTTTTCCATAAAATGGCTTCAAATGCAAACAACTTGTTTTCCCTGTCAAAATAAAAGACCAACTCTGGTCTGTACCATCAAACCCTCGGCTGCTGGTTTTCCTTCCTTCAACTGACAGATGTACAGTATATGGATGTATTTCCATGTACTCTTACATCACCCAGACTGGGCTGAATTCTCCTCCACCCACAGTTCTCTGACAGTAGAGTTGGAGGACGGAAACGTCTGCTGCTCTGACTGTAATGATTTAATGTGTTCCTTACTGTGAGACAAAAGGACATTTTTAAAAAGTCATCACGTCATCAAAATAAATAAACATATACACTGAGGAACTGCTGTATAAAGACTCGTTGTCTCCCCCTAAAGTCCGGTTCATGTAAATGCATCATAAAAAGTAATAATAAAAAATGAATTAAATAAAAACAATGTGTTTCTTCATTAACGTTCTGCTCAAGTGTCTGTGGAGGTTCTGCTGTCGAAGGATCCCTTTTCCTCCAGCTCATCTGAAGAGACAAGATTTTTACACAAGGTTAGTCAAAAAGTTAAGACACTTTCAACAACTCCATCAGTGTGAAGACAAAGATGTCCTAAGGTCTCCTTCAGCTGTCAACGTCTGATGTACATTTCATTTCTGATTCTGATGGAGGCCTGGAAATATTTATTCATTTATCAGACAAACCACCGCATGAGCTGCAATGCTGCCCTCTAGTGACTATTCAATCAACACTAACCCTAATTTATGATCCAATCTTTGTTTTTATTTGTTTCCTGAGGTGAATTAATAAAAAATGAATGAATATAAAACTCCACCTGTGGTGTCAGTGGTGACGGAGCTTCTCTCTCATCCGGGCCGCGACCTGCTCCCTCTTCTCAGAGTGTCTCCTCAGTTCTCTGACCTCCTTGGGCAGGGTGCCGTTCCACACCATCAACACCGACTGGTCGTCTGGGGGAGGAGGCCAGAACACACTTGAAAGGAGGAGAGCTTGAGGGGAGGAGAAGGGAAGGAAGGAAGGACAGAGGAGGAGAAAAAGGGGAGTGGAGGAGAGGAGGTGTGATGGGAGAAGAGAACAGGAGAGGGGGTGGAGGAGAAAGAAGAGGAGAGAGGTGAGGAGGGACAGCAGGGTCACAATCACCTGGAGGACGTCCGTCCTGATGACGTCTACCCAGAACCAACAGCAGGTTCTTCCAGTTGCCTGGTTCTGTTCAGACACAGAGCATTAACAATGTGAGATGACATGTGAACGGCATGCTGGGAAATGTGTCTCTCACAAACACCGGATGTCTACTCCTTCCACCCACCAATGAGGGTGGAGCTGATGCAGCGGACAGAGTCACACTGAGGGCGGATGAGCTGCAGGGTCTGGTGTTTGGACAGTTCCATCAGTAGCAGGTGGCCCCCTCTAGTGCCGATCCAGAGCGCTGCAGCAGTCTGAACAAACAGGGCCTTAACTGAAGCCCAGGACGGAGCTGCGTGAGAGGGCTCACCTCCGTCACCGCTGGTCCTGAAGAACATCAGTCATGATGGAGTGAGGACTCAGATGGAGAAGGTGTGTGTGTGTGTGTGTGTGTGTGTGTGTGCAGGTCACCTGATGATGTGGCCACAGTCGATACACTCCACCATCCTCTCACTCCTCTTGTCCCAAACCTCAACAGTGGACGAACCACATTTACTCAGATACACATGTTTATCCACAGCCATCCTGGACACACAGGCCTCGCCCACTGACCACTGCCCCCTGGAGGAGGGACACACACATGTCAAAAGTTTCAGTGTTGAGATGATGCTAAAGCCCTGGCTCTGGGCTCCTCAGACTCCGACTCACTGTTGGACCGGAGCCGACCTCGTGTCCATGCTCCGACTGACGTCATAGTTGGCAGCAAAGGACAGAACCTTGGATCCACAGGCGGCCCAGACGGACCTGCTGTCCAGAGAGTGGGCCGACTGACCCAGACACATGAGTGGAGTGCTGACTGTTCCCACCTGGACGGCTTTGACAGGCCGTCCGTTCAGCTCCTGCAGGTGGAGGATGATCAGTTGGACGGTACCAGAACCGTACCAGAAACTCCCTGTGTTCCTGTTGTTTACCTTGAGAACAGAGTCTTCGTACACGGTCAGAACTCCGTTGGCTGTTCCCACCAGGAGGTAACTCTTCCTTTGGCTGCAGAGACAAAAAGGGATTCCATCACATCAAATCTGATCATCGGCTCAACAGAACCCTTGGACTCAAACTGGACCAGAACCCACTGGACCTTCCTCACCTTCTGCAGGGAAACATGTGAAAGTAGAGCGAGGTGACGGAGTCTGAGACCCTCTGCAGGTGGTGCCAGGTTGAAACGTCATCAGTGTTGATGACCACCAATGAGCCGGACTGAGTTCCTGCCACCAGCCAATCACAGGCCTCATGAGGAATTTGAACGGTCACCAGACACAGAACTGGACTGGAGTCAATGTCCTGGACCGAGGGAATAAATAAAAAAAAAAAAAAAAAAAAGAGTTTGTCGTGGTGAAGTTTGTTGTTCGCCGTGTTCCCGTCACGCCGTCTGTACCGTTGTGGTGACGGTGTCATTCTCCAGGTCCACGGCTGTGAGCGACCCCACCCCGCGGCTGCTGCCGCCCCCTCCCAGCCAGGCTCTGCTGATGCTGGTGGAGCTGACGCTGATGCAGTCGGCGGTGACGCCGCGGGGAACCAGCAGCTCCTTCTGCAGACACAGCATCTGCCCTGAGTTCAGCCTGTCAAACACCTGCACACAGGGGACACGAGCTGCTGAACCTCTGCATTCTGGCCACTAGGAGGCGCCGCTTCATAGCAAAACTCAACCTCCCCTGACAGTGTCATAGTCCATGTTTGGACTCTGACCTGAGCAGATGTGGGACGGTCCTGTGGTCGTGGCTGCAGACAGTCTTTCATCAGGGTCTGGAAACCAAACCAAGGAGGACACCTGTAGTGTTTGACCGGATCTGTGGACAAGACGGGGACGAGACGAGACGACATTAATGAGTAAGACACTGTTGGGAGCCAACATTTATACGTTTATCCAACAGTTTGTTGGTATAAGACAGTCAGATGTCAGGGATTAGATTAGATTATGACAGATTATGTCTGTCAAATATCTTCTATTTATTACATATAAACAGAACAATTAATTACACACACACACACACACACACACTCACCTGGCAGTTTCCCCTGCACTGCTATTTCGTCAAACTCACTGGGAAACTTCACGCCATCAGAGATTCTCTGGCCAGAGGTCAGGAGGTCGTAGAGGAGCAGGCCGAAGGAGAAGACGTCCGCCTGGTGGTTGTAGATCAGATTACCTCTAGCGACCTCTGGTGCCCTGAAACCTGAGAGAAAATGAAAAAAAAAAAACAGCTGAGAGTGAATTTAACAAAAACACAGAAAAACAGTGAAAATCCACGACGCTGTGATGGACTCTCGCTTTTACTTCACTGAAACTGTTTTGTTTTAATCTGCAAATGATTTTTTTTTTAAATGACTGATGATGCGGCATCTAAAAATGTACTACTTCTGAGGTGTTATGGAACTAGTCTTCCTTCAGGTCCTCAGAGCTTTGATAGTGACCTGGCGTTCCCTCGGAGCTCCTCACTCCCAGACTGCAGCAGTACTGAGCGATGCCGTAGTCCGTGATCTTAGCGATGACCTCAGAGTCCGTCTTCAGGTTGAACAGAAGGACGTTGTGAGGCTTCAGGTCCCGATAGATGATCATGGAGGAGTGGAGGTACCTGAGCAACCGGAACAATGGGTCAATGTTTCACAGTAAGGACCCAGACCCGGACCCAGACCCAGACCGTGGAACGGTTCCCACCTGAGGCCGTCGGCCACGTGCAGCGCGATCCTGTGCTGGAGTTTCCGGGTCAGAGTTTCACAGTTATGTTCAAAAAGAGAGTCCAGGGATCCATGGAGAGCCAGCTCCATGACCAGGACCTGCGGGGCTGCACTGGCGGCCAGCAGAGCCACCAGGCTGGGGTGGCACAGGCGACCCAACACCACCAGCTCCTGGAACACAGACCCAGCAGAGTCAGCGAACCGGCGGTTGGAAAGAGAGTGAGGGCGTGTTGTGTGTCACCTGTCTGAGGAGTCTGTAGATGTAGAGCTCAGAGGCGTGTTTGTTAAATATCTTCACGGCCACTTCGTCTTTTTTGTAGACGCCGCGGTACACGGTTCCAAAGCCCCCGCCCCCTGTGGTGACAAAGTCAGAAGCTTTAGTAGACGTTCAGTCTCTCTCCAACTCTACAAGATTGACAGATTAATATGGAACAGACACGTCAGCCCACTAGGTGGCCCTAGAAAAGCACAGACAGTAGCCAGGGTTCCATCCTAGGGACTCACCCAGTTGGTTTTCTTTGGACAACTCCACGTCCAGTTCTTCACTGTCCAGCATGGTTCCTGCGGGCTGATCGCTGAGGACCAGGTCAGGTGCGATCTGAGAGATGGGCAGAGTTAGCCGAGGGTCGTCTGGATCCACGAGCAGGAAGTCTGAAACCCATAACCTGAACTTAGGCAGAACTTTGGACAGGAACCATTTCAATCCTTCAGACTTTCGTACCATTGTCGAAGTACATGAAGAGATCCTCCAGCAGAATTCTGCTCCACGGTTGACCATCTTCAAAACTGTACAGAGCCCATTTCTTCAGCAGGGCCTCTCCACTGCCGTGCATGTCCATGTTGAGGAGACCGGGCGACCACTCTTCCAGCAGGGAGTCCACGTGGTCCACAACATGGCCCAGCAGCACCCGGCCTTTGCTGGAGGACGGAACCGTTATCCTGACAAAGCTGCAGGGGTTTCCCTCCTCTGTGGAAGCTTCCAGCAGACAGTAGGCTTCAGGAGACCAGCTCAGGTAGATCCCTCTCCTCCAGAAGATTCTGTTGGGTCGCAGAACTTTCTCTGGAGAAACAACAAACAAGTCATTTGTCACGTTGATGTGGAAGAACCGTCCCATTAACCACAGGGCGGGCGGGCGTGTCTGTTCCGTCACCTCTGCCGTAGAACAGGAAGGAGGAGACCTCCAGCAGACGGCTGATCAGACGAGACCAGAAATCCATGGGGAAGTAGGGCATCTCATAGAGACGCACCATCACCTCCGAGTTCTCACTGTGAGGCAGCTCGATCACCGGCCTGTGTTTGGACAAACTGAAGGGACACACAATCACAGAGAGTTCAATCTGGACCTGAATGAATACAGACATGGACCACATCCGGGCCCCAGGCCTCAGTTTAACCCAGTATCTGATCTACAGTAGATGTTCACGTCTAAATGAAAAGACTTTTGAAAGTGCAACAGTCGGAGGAAGGAGGACACGTACTCGCCGGGGACCAGCAGCTGGTCTTCTCCAAACGGCAGAGCGATCTGAAACTTCTCCAGGAGTTTGAAGAACTGGAACAGGTGGTTCTTTGGGAAACATCTGGATTCAGACAGAAACTTCTCCACCACAGAGCGATGAATGACTCCACAGCTCTTGAAGGTCAACTTCTGCAGAGTAAGGAAGTCACACGTTGTTTTTTCACCACTAATGGGCGGAGTGTGTGTGTGTGTGTGTGTGTGTGTGTGTGTGTGTGTGTGTGTGTGTGTGTGTGTCCACCTGGGAGATGATGTTGCACAGCCATTGTGGGTCAATGAAGTAAAGCTCTTGAAGCTGAAGAGCAGGATCATCAAAATGTAGTAAAACTCCTGCAAGAACAGTTTGTTCAGACAGTGAAGTCGGGACTCAACTTCTCCTTCTTCTTCAGGTGTTTCCACAGTGAATCCTCCTTCTTCTCCATCTCCCCTGTTCTCTCCATCTTCTTCTACTCTGACTCCAACTACCTCCATGTCGATCTCCTCTTTGTCTCCTACCTGGTAGCTCCATCTCTAGGATCATTCTTCTACCAAGGTTCATCCACTGTCGCTCCTCTGAACATGTCCAAACCATCTTCTTTTCCTCCAAACCTTCCTGTCTGTGTTGTCCCTCTAATGTCCCTCATTCCTGATCCTGTCCATCCTTGTCTCTCCTAAAGAGAATCTCAGCAGCATCTTTAACTCCTCCACCTCCAGCTCCACCTCCTGTCTTCTCCCTAAACCATAGTGTCTCCAGTCCATCCATCATGGCTGGTCTCACCACCGTCCTGTAGACCTTTCTCTTCACTTCTTCATATCTTGATCTTGCTCACTCCACTTTTCCCTCTACTCCCCAGGTTCATCTGGTCGCTCACTAAAAGTCTTCATCTTCAGGAAACCATGGTAACTAATAATTAGCATTAGTCCACTACTAACTGCTGTCCCTCAATGAAGAAAAGATGAAGTTTTCTGGTTTTTTAACTGGTTGCTGGAACAAAAAGAGAAACATCTGCAGCAGGTGAGAAGACACTGACCAGCTTCACTGAGGAAGTGAACTGCGTGAGGAAGCTCGGCCTCGTCCAGCTGCAGGCCACTCTGCTGGATGAGCTGCTGCAGCTCCTGGTGTTTGATGACGGGGAACTCGGCGGGAACTTTGGTTCTCTCCAGCAGAACCTTTCGCTCCAGCTCCACGTAGCTGTCTGGAACCAGCTGGCCCATCACCTGCTGGCCCTGGATCTGTGACGGAGAGACCCATTCAGAGACAGTGAGACAGGAGGAGACACCACTGACGTTCCGACAGACATCGGTCTGAAGGTTCCGACCTTGAAGTTGAGGACCTCTCTGGTGATGGCCTTGCGGAGTCTGGTCATGGCGTCTACGTCCTCGCAGACTGAGACCATGTGATAGTCAGCGATGGTGGGGAAACCCTGGTGGTTCAGCAGGTCTTTCTTGATCTTGTTCAGACAGTCCTGCAGCTGCAGATCATCACTCCTGTCTTTATGGGTTCCCACCAGAATGACTGGAGAGAGAGGAGCTACAGCCTGAAGGTCAGAGGCAGAAGAGCTGAGGTGAGTCCGAACAGAAGTCCACCTCCGAGAGTTTGGAATCATTTTATCAGACGCCAAAAAAATAAATAAACAAATCCTAGAGAGAACACGTTGACACGTTTTGTCCAGGAACAAGAAGACATGAGACTGAAAGAATGTCTCTGCCCTGGACGATGGAACATGGAAAATGTCTCACTTTGATGTTGAAGAGCCAGGGCTTGAGGGCGTCCACCTGACCGGCTCCTTGGCTGAGGTCATAAACCACCAGGTAGAGAGCCCGAGGAGTCATGAAGTGAGGGTAGGAACCACTCAGCTCTTCTCCACCTGCAAAACAGAAAGGTGGAGAATGATCATCAATGACCAGTGGTGTGAAACTCCAGGGTTCTCCTCCTGGAGGTTGGACTGACCACCAGGAGGAAGGCTCAGGGGAAGGATGGATGGATGGATTAAAGATTACCCATTTGTCAGGATTTCTTTATTTTCCAAAAAAAAAATTTGTAAATTTGATGATCAAGGTCCAGGAGGAGTAAAATGTCGTCCCACCTGAGAAATCCCAGACATTCAGCACCATCTTCTCTTTGTCCCGTTCCCTGATGGTCCAGTCTCTCACATCGATGCCCACGGCGCTCCTCCTGAAGGTCACCTGAGACCTCTTCTGCTTCATCAGCTCGTGGATCAGCCTGGTTTTCCCGCTGCCCGAGTTTCCGACCACGATGAGTTTCATACGATAGTGTGGCACCGCTTTCTTCAGCCGCTGCTGTAGAAACCTGTAGAGACGGAGGAGACGCAGAGAATTTGCCATGTGTCGTTTCTGAAGACGTTTCCTTGTAGGTTTCATTCATCACCTGATTATGTCTTTGGTCTTGTTTCCGATGACTTTCAGGTCCAGCTGGAGCCGCAGTCCGTCCAGAGGCAGGTCCCACAGTCGGCTCAGTTTTCCCATCTCATCAGGGAAGAAGCGAAGGTTTGTGTTTCTGCTCACGTCCAAGGAGGTCAGACCTTCCAACAGACCCACCTGTGGCGGAACCTGGATGAACAATAAACAACAAATATTTGAAAACTCCGTTCTGGAGGTTTTTTAACTCCAATGTTCTCGTAGCCTCGTACCTCACTGAGCTTGTTGTCACTGAGGTGGAGCTTCTCCAGCCTGATCCATCTGTGTACTGGTCCGCTCAGATCCAGAGCAGAGATGCAGTTCTGACTGAAGATCAGCTCTCGGAGATTGACCGACGCCCAAAATTCTGGGCCGGGAAGAACAGCGATGTGATTGGTCCTCATGTCAACTGACCTCAAACTGGGCGGAGAATCAACAGGATGAGAAAACATTTCAGCGGCAAAAAAAACTCTGCAAACAAGTGAATTTACTTTGGAAGGTCCAGCACAGCTTCTGGAACGTAGGTGAAGTCGTTGCTGGCCAGTTTCAGGGTCATGACCTTGGCTGGAAGATGTGACAAAGAACCTGGAGTGGACAGAAGGCGGAGATCAATTATAGCAAAGAGACATACAGTGGTTGGTCCAGACCCAGTCATGTGACTCACAGATTTTGTTCATGGACGCATTGAAGACTTCCAGTTTGGAGCAGCCCTTCAGAAAGTCAGCTGAGACCTTCTCCACACTGTTCTTGCTGACGTCCAGCAGTTTGAGGTCAGGCAGCTCCAGCGAGGTGGACATTTGACTGACATTGTTACTGAGGAGGATGGAGAAAAGACCTGATCACTGACCTGAAGTCAGGAGCCTCCAGGAGCAACACTGTACTGGGCTGTGATTGGACCGTCAGACTGTACTGGGCTGTGATTGGACCGTCAGACTGTACTGGGCTTCAGTGCCATGTCATGGTGTGTTCAAGGACCCCACCAGTTCAGAGACATTCTTCTGAAGTGAATTTCCAACTCCAGGCTGGAATCATCAGCCAACATCAACCAGACTGACTGTGGTGATGGTCGACTCTGAACTCTGTTAAACTCAGACACTGAAGATGAAGAATCTGATGGATTTGAGGAAGAGGAGGGAACTGAGGAAGTCAGTGAATCGAGTTCTTCTGACTGAGGTGAAGAAGGTTTGACTTGTCTCCACCTGATCATCTGCTCTGAAAACTACACTAAACCACAGTTGTGGTTCCACACAGCACTGGATGATGAAAGCATTACTTTAGTTTCAGTAGATATTAATCAAAGAATTCCAGTGGCTCCAAACCACAATCCTATTTAGAGGAAAATGAATAAAGTGTCACAGTGTGACAGTGGACGATGGGAGACATTTCTGGCCAAAGCTCAAACAACTTCATATCTCTATTAATCTCTATTCTTATACTACATGAGTATCTGGTCACTGGTGATGAAGACATCAGGTGTTGGAGAGTCTACCCTTCCATGAAGAGCTCCTCCAGTCGCTCCACCACGCGGCCCAGCTCATAAGGAAACGTAGTGATTTTGTTAAAGGACAAGTTGAGCTGCCGCAGAGAAGGACAAGTGACGGCGGTGTCCAAGCTGAGGACCGGGCCCACGCAGTTCCGAGAAATGTTCAACGTGGCGATCAAGGGAAGGGACAGCAGCTCTGTGGGCAGAGACTGGAGCTGGTTGCCCTGAAGGTCCAGTCGAGTCAAATTGTTTAAACTCTGTCAAAAAAAGGACAAAAATCCTTTAGACAAACAGTCGGTTTGGTTTGATAAGCTGAGCTTCGCTGACGAGTGGGAATATTTCACCAGGCAAAGAACCGGAGGAAACTCCAGAAGGTTATTTTGGTTCAGGTCCAGGCGAAGGAGATGAGCCAACTGGTCCTGCACCACACCATTGTCCATCAGACAGGACAGAGTGTCCAGTTCGTTTCCCGACAGGTCCAGCAGTCGGATCCGTTCCTTCTCTTTGAGCAGAGAACATGGGTTTTCCCCCGATCCAAACACTGGACGTCAGGGAGAAAATAAATCAATAGTTCAGAGTAAATCAGTGACAAAAAAAAGAAAGAAAATGTTTTTTTTACTCCACAAGGTTCTGATCCACGGTTGAAGTTTCTTTATTATTTTATTTTATTATTGTCTGATGGAGAAAAACAGCGTGAGCTTAAAGACACACAGGACAAAGAGGACAGCAGATATAAGGGGAAAGAATTTACATTTCTGCATGGAGCCGGTTCTGAGGAATCTCCTGGACATGGACTCACTGTGTTCACTCTCATTGTGAGCGCTCTGAAGAGACAATCAAACACCAGAGTCCATGTCAGCTGTGAGACGGAACGACGTGAGTTTCAAAAAGTTCTCACCTCTGCACTGGCGTGACGGTGACGCCGTGGCTTCCTGCTGAAGGGACTTCCTTTCAGCTCCTCCATGGAGCTGTTGTGTAACTTGGGAGACAAGGCTCCAGACAGAGAATCACTGCCTAAGAATTGAGCAAAAAAAAGAAGGTAAATGTTTGAGGAGAGCAGCAGTGATCTGCAGTGTTCACTTCCTGATGTTTATTTACTCTGGGTTTCATTGGTGGCAGCCTGAGAACTTTCTTTCTTTCTTTCTTCACGGTTACAGTTGTTGCTCGACTTCTTTCAGTTCATATTTGAACCTTTTCTGAGCCCAAAGTATAAAACAAATAATCTCCTGGTTTTATGGGTGCGTTCAGTTGAACACACTGGCATATTGGAGGAATGAAAGAAAGTCCCAGACAAAGATCTCTGAGTCTGAGTCAAGAACATTGGGAAATGATCGTTCAGGTGGATTCAGAAAAGCCACCATCACTGATCTGATGACAATTAATGACACCTTCTCCGGTTCTCCGGTTCTTCTCGGGTTCTCCTTCTGGTCAATGTGTCTAAGAAGATTTTCATACGTTCATAACAGAAGAAATAAACGTTCAAGATTCTTCTCACCAACAACTAAACAAAGACCAAACAAGGTGCTGGGGTCATCACAGAAGGTTCCAGAAGGGAAACTGAACACATCCTTGATTTCCCCAAGGATAAATAAAGCTCAATCTATCTCTAATGTCTATTGAAGTGGAAAAATCTATGATCAATAATGAAATGGATTTTCAGGGTGGATCCATAATTAGTTAGTCATGGAGAATCACACACTTCTCTTTGGCCCAGATTAGAAACACGTAGAACCAACCATGTGACCAGGAGGACGTAGAAGACAAAGGTCCAAAGTGTGTGAGGAAGTGACAATCTCCAGCTACAAACAGCAGAAAGCGTACCATCGCTCTCCAGGTCATCGTTGAAGAACAGACAGTCGTCCGTGGAGACAAAACTGAAGCACGAGTCGTCACTTTCATCAGAAATGTAGCCTGAAGTCAGGAGGGGGTCGGCCATGGACCTGGGGGGTCCGCTGACACTCTTGGACCTCTGCAGGGAGTGGATGTACCGGGCTAAGGTGAGGCCTTTACCTTGGTTAGAAAAATGTTAAACCATAAGAATTATTTTCAGATTTTTAATTTTAATTACGATGATAAAAAACATTTGCATTACCGTTGATGCTACGCAAACTGCTTGTCCTTCCCTTTTCTGCCAGCAGAGGGCCAAGCCACGCAGCATCCAGGCAACCCAGTTTGAAGCCCCCCAAACACAGGGTACTGTTGTTGAGGTCCAGACCCAGGGAGCCCAGCAGCTGGATGACCGTGGGAACGTCTCCTCTCTTCACACTCACGGCCAGAGCTTTTCGCAGGTGCTGCTTGTGAGCTCCACGGCTGATGAGGAGATCCACCAGCTCCGTGGGTCCTCCTCTCTCACACACCTGCCAAAAGCGGCAGCATGGACCAGTCAGGGCTGGAGGGGAGGAATTCTACCGCTCAAGTGGCTCCCTCTGTTGGTCACCTAAGGCAGTGACTCCCAACCACTATTTTCCAACTGGACCAAATACATTGGTCCCAAAATTATTATTTGTCTTTGAAATCCTTATAATTTTACTATGTTCATCATTAAATCCTGTCCCACTAGGTGGCAGCAGTTGGTTATTCAAACTAAAAAATGTAACTCCATCTGCAGGGAGAAGCAGGAACTATAATCACACAGAACAGGTTTATGAGGCCGGACTACAGAGCTGAGAGTTTGCCGATGCCTGATCTCATATTTCAATAAAGATTTACGTCCATGGTCATTTGGTTAGGTTGTAGAAACACAGCACTAGAGGGCGCAGGTGCCACTCGTGTCCAAATCTGACCTGGTAGATGAGAGACTCTGTCTTGGTTTTACTGTTGACGTCGGCGCCCAGCTCGATCAGACACTCGGCCATGCAGGTGTCTCCGTCTCTGCAGGCCTTCTCCAGCATGTTGTAGTGGAGGTCCGAGTCACTCCACATCCTCCACAGAGCCAGACACACAGACCTCCGCAGCTACAGGCAGAGGTGCAGGAACAAGGCAAAAAAAACAAAGGTAAAAAAAAGTCAAGTCTTCGACTGAGAGAGAGGTCGTCGGTCAAACTCACTGGACTGTTGCTTTGGTCAGAAGTGTCTTCTCTCAGCTGCTGGAAGATCTGTCTGTCAAAGTCGACCCTCTGCAACTCGGCTGCTGATCCCGAGCAGGCGTCCATCATCCTCAGAGCCACCTGGAAACACTGCAGCCAACAGCCAGAGGAGGGCGACGATGAGCGCGAGAGTTGAAGTCATGAGGACGGGAGCAAACTGAGCAGTGGGACGACCGGTCAGGAACTGACCTTCAGCAGCATCTCTGCATCATCTCTGTACTGAAGCAGTGAAGTCATCACCACAGAGGCCAGAACAGGAACCATCATCCTGGACAACTTCTTCTTGGACACCAGGTAGGTGAGCAGACTCAGGCCCCAGTAGTGAATCTCTGTCACAGACAGTACAAAGATTCTGTGATTGACTTTATCACCATCACCTGCTTTTCTTGCAGTTCTGAAATTACACATTGTTATTTTGGTTGTTGATAAATAGATTTTAATGTGTTTGTTACTTTGCACTGTGTATAAAATGAGCAATAACAGGTTGATGAATGTCATGAATGTTGTCGTTGTAAAATAAAAAATAAATATAATTCTAATCCTACTGGGATGAGAGTGAGATTGTGAGCCCCTCTGTCCTGCTTTGAAAAGAAAAGAACAAATATTTGTACCTCGTTCTTGTGGGAACATCTGCAGCGTGTGCAGCACCGTGTCTATCGCCCCCTGTTGGCAAAGTAAGTCCACTGCACCTGAGCAGTCAGCCAGCGCTGACAACACTTTGAGGCCACACCTCTGGATGGAGGAGCTGCTGATGAACTGGATGAAGACAGAATTATTGTGGTTGGATTTTTTTTTTTCCAGCTGAAAAAAAACCTTCAGACATTTGTGTTTGTTGTATACAATCTCCCAGAGTCATGAAGTGTGACGGCTGTGTCACGAGGTGTTGAGAGGAAAACACCCACATCACATTACTGTGATGATGACATAACATCTGGCTCTGACATTTTCCCGCCTGCACTCATCTCAACCTCAAGAGTCAGAAGAAGAAGAAGTCTCCACTCTGTCCACAGGAGGCAGTAATGAGTAGAAACACTGACGTTCTGATCTAACGTTGCTGTCGTTGACAAACTCACAGGAAAAACAACTTTGTATTAATGACAAACAAGGTGTTGTAACAATCTTTGTTCCATTTTCTTTGTCTGTCAACATGACCTGAGTTGAGGTGAAACCTTCTCTGTCCAGTTGCCCTCAAACTATATTGGATGACATGACCAGTTCCATTTGAATTGATTCTATGTTCTGTCCAAGTGTTGATGTCGATGGACTCAAAGACGAGATCAGGGACATAATGTCTGAAACATCATAGTGTTTGGAACTGTGACTGTTACCCGTGTTGTTTCTCACCCTGTTGAGAACCTCCAGGTACAGAGTGTGAGCTCCTTCCACCACACACTGGTTTTTCAGGACCCTGAGGGAAACGTCGGCCATGTCAGGATCTCCAACCGAGATGCCGTGCTCCCTCAAACTCCGATCTGGGAAGTCCACACACGGAGAGAACAAGTGACCATGCAGTACATGAAGACAATCCCTCTGTTGTCACTCACTTAACTAATCACGACTGTTCCAAGGGGGCTGCACTGGGGGCTAATTCTGGTCCACTCTAACCTCATTTGAACACAAATTACAGCAAGAAGGAACAAGAAGCTCCAGTGAAGCAGCCATGAAGCTGCAGAGGTCAAGGAACACGTGCAACATTCCATTATACATTTTCACAGATTGTCACAGATTACAGCTCATTGTCCGTCAGCTCCTCTTGATTCGCACCACTACACCAGTAGTATAGTATACAGTATACTGTATATATGTGTATATATACTGTGTATATATGTGTATATATATATATATAAATATAAATATAAATATAAATGCCTCCTGTGGGTGGTGAGAAGTCTGAAAGTTGTGGTTTTTTGCAGCTCACAAACACGAACCTTTCTTTTTTGTCACTTGACTCCACTGTAGTGAAACTACTTTCATGGTGGAGGTCACACAGTACATTGATTCAGTATGCAACTCCTGACTGCTCCCAGAGAAGACCTCCTTCTCTATTTTCTTCTCTCATTTTCACACTCAGGCAAATGTACTGTACGTGAAACTGAGATCTTTCTGATTCCACTGCAATAGAAAGTACAAGCCTAGAGAGTCACAGCCAAGTGAAGAAGCATTTTCAGAGAGATTTCAAGGCGTCATCATATCTCAAAACTCCTGCTCCACCTGGTAGAGAGCATAAAGAGCTGCAGTCGTACAACTGCTCCTCTGAAAAGACTTTTAGAAGCACAGAGGACATTAGTTGAGCTGTAAACAGAGCTGGTGTCCTTGACGACCTCGTACTGAACGATAACTTTCATGCAAACGGTTGGAATCATTTCCTGACTCCTCGGCGAGATCTTAGCGAAGTGGAAATAAACTTTGAGGTCATGATGTTCTTCAGAGATCATGTGGCCTCTGTCAGATGGACACACCAGGCCTTACCTAACCTAACAGGCCACCTAGATCCTGGTACAGACCATGGTTCCTTCCAACCTTCACTACTGCCAGGTCTGTGGGGTCAAACCTCTACAGATGGTCCTGAACCTAGTGGCACGCCTGGTCTTCAGTTAGAAGAGAGAGGACACATGTCAGCCCTTCTGCTCATTGACGGGTGTCCACCTTGAATTCACTTCACTGTCCCTGGCCTACAGTGAGAGTCTTCATGGCCATGAAAGGATCTGATGTTCCTCAGATGACATCATGCCGGGGTTTTGCATCATTTCCTGTGACAATGACCTCAGTTTTGTGGAAATGTCTGTGCTGCACACATTGATGTTGGTCGATATCAGAATCAGAACTTAAGAACTTGGACATTAACGTCTCCCCCCCGTCTGTCTAACTGTCAGTTGTCCTAATACACACAGACACTGTGTTTGTGCGTCTGCAAAAAAGAAATTTGAACCTGGGCAGAGGAAAACCAGACTGGCCCGCAGAGCCTCCATCTGCACATCCATCTGGAAGTTGTGGACCTTCATGGTGCTGAGGATCTGACTCATGGCCATTATTAACTCATCCAGACTGGCTGTCCTGCAGAGAAGGATGACAGGAGCGGCAGGTTAAGAAGAAAGAAAGAAAGAAATTCCTTTTTTTGTCATCGTGGCGCACAAAGAAATTTGGCCTCTGCATTTAACCCATCATCAAAGTGAGCAGTGGGCAGATAATGAGCGCCCGTGGAGCAGTGTGTAGGGACGATACCATGCTCAGGGAATCTCAGTGGTTACTTGGCAGTAGGGGGATTTGAACCGGGGACCTTGCAGACCCAAGTCCACTTCCTTAACCACTAGGCCACTGCACATTAATGCAAAAAAAAAAAGGCAAAAAAAAATGTGTTGCAAAGAAAAGTTCAGATTTTATTGTCATTTTGTCATCTTTACCTGCCCTCAAACAGCAGGCTGAGCAGTTTGCAGGCGCTGATAGAAACATCGACTGAGGTCAAATGTCTCTTCATCATCTCGATGAGGTTCACATGGAGGCCGCTGGACAGCAGCAGAGAACGCATTTTATCTGCAACAAACAGTCAGTCAATAGAGTCTGTTTGGGTCGGTTGGAGGTTCTTTCTGATCTGAAGGAAACTCACTGTTGTGTGTGATCAGTGTCGCTATGGCAGTTGTAGCAGCTTTGAAGACTCTGGGAGAAGACGAGTGGACCAACATGGCCGTCATCAACTGCCTGTGGACCGGTGTCCTGAGAGACAGCAACACGTACGCATGGTTGTTGTTATTGTGCATGTGGCGCAGTGTCCTGTCTCACTGTTTTCGTGGCTACCTGTCTCCCTGCTGCTCTGTGGAGTGACTGACTGCAGCTCCGTGCAGCAGCAGACTGTGAATGGCCCAACAGGCGGCTTCCTGGTGGAGCCGGAGACACAGGTTCAATACTTCAAATCCCAGAATCACAGCCATCTGTCATCTGTACCATTCATTTAGACCAAGACAGTAAACTCCTCCTCTTTGTGACACAGTGGGTGGGGCCTCAGTGGTAACCTGGCCAGTTCCTTAACCACTAGGCCACCATTACGAACACATTTACAGACTGGTAGGATGCATTGTCTACATGGTAAGAATGTGTACTCCAATAGTAGACTGTAGGGGGCGTCCTGTCCTGTGGTCTAACTGATCCTGCTCTTCTGTTCCTCTCTCTGATTGGCTCAGTCATCTCTCATCATCACTCTCTCCTCCTCCACGGCCTAATATTTCTGTGATCTGTCTGATGTTTCCATTCTCCAACCCTACTGTCGGAGAACTGTGGGTGGAGGAGAGCAGGGAAATAATGGATGAACTTGCTGTGGATCTTGGATCTGGTAGAAGTGGGATCTCCCTGCACTTGGCTACTGGAACAGTGAAGTGACAGGACGATGCTGACCTGGACGGCAGGCTCTTCAGCGTGCAGCTCCAGTGCTGTACAACAGGCCTCCATCCATCCCAGGCCCATGTCCTCCACCTCTGCTACAGCCCTGTTCTCCTCCGCCTCTCCTTCCTCCAGGTCCTGGTCGGCCACCGCTTTATTCTGCACGATGGTGGCAGCTGCCAGAAGGAGACAGTGTCCATCAGGTCACACATGGATCGCACTTCATCATGTTCATCTATTTTAACAGATTCCATTTATTCCAATCAATCCCTGAGGTCAGAGAACTGAGGTGATGACCAGAACGAGGTCAGTGGATAATTCACACGGCCACACGTCCTCTGGTGACATCACCAGAGGACATCTGTTTACTCCGTCACCCGCAGTGACCTTCACACTGTGTGACGACCACCTGCAGGTGACACTGTGCTGCTGTGGTGTGAAGTCTGAGTCTGTGTGCGTGTCCTCACTGAGGTCGGCCAGGGAGGACAGAGCCGCGGCTTGGAGCACGGCGTTGTTGGGAAATCTGCGACAGGCTCCCACTGTGACCCGCTGAACGCCGTGAAGAACCAGGATGTTATAGTAACTCTCTGAGAAAAGGAGACATCGGAGGAGGAGACATCAGTCATTGGACCAACAGTGAAGTCAGGATGGAAGAGCTGGAGAAAAGAGGAGGAGAGGAGTGAACTGTGATAGAGGAGAGTCAGCTGAGGTGAGGGGACGGTGGTGAGACACTAGGAGGAGTCTAAGATGCTGCTGAGATTGTCTTTAGGAGAGACAAGGACGGACAGGATCAGGAATGAGGTATAACCAGTGAACTGTGCGTCTGACCTGAAGTAAACTCTCTGAACAGACAACATGCGACCTCCTGCAGCTCCTCCGTCTCAGGAAAGGCGTCCATGGCCCCGATGATCAAACTGTAGCAACGAGTGCCTCCTGACATCAACACCTCCACGTTACTGACTAGAGGAGAGAACAGGGGACAGAGGACGGACTCTGGATCAATGACACACCTGGAAAACACCGTCCACAAGATTCAGCCTGAACATCTTGAACTTCACGCAACATTGGGACTCGTTTCTATTCTATTAAGAGAATTATTATTATTCCAGTTTCCAGCAACAACAGCAACATGCATATCGTGTTACATGGAGGAGAACAATGCTCTACTGTGTGACATGGATGGTTATTGATAAAGTCATTCCTACAGTCTAATAATCACATTTTGTGTTCCAAAAAAACCACAACACCACAAATATATGAATGTATAGTACAGTACAGTACAGTACAGTACAGTACTGGACATCCTACAACAACAAGGAGATCTTGTCTGAAACACTGAGCTGTTGAGCAGAACAACGTCACACGCGTCTCCTGCTGTTTAATCTGATTTATATGATGATGGTGAAAACCCAGTCTGCTGCTCTGCTGCACAAACACAGAACAAGAAACAGGAAACATCGCTCTTCTTCTTCTCCTTTTTGGCCTGTCCCTTCTTCAGGTGTTTCCACAGCAAGTCATCAAACTACTGTGCCTCCACCTACCTCCATGTGCTCCATTATTCTCCTTAACCTGGTCGCTCCATCTCTAGGATCATTCTTCTACCAGTGTATCCACTGTCCCTCCTCTGAACATGTCCAAACCATCTCAATCTTCTTTTTCTCCAAACCTTCCTGTCTGTGTTGTCCCTCTAATCACCTCATCCATGATCCTGTCCATCCTTCTCTCTCCTAAAGACAATCTGTTTTCATAAACCCTTCCTGACAACAACACATACCACATTTGAAAGTAAGTAAAAAAATCAAGATGACTTCTGGAGAACACGGCAGCGTTCCTACCCAGTCTGGTCAGGGGCTGCAGAACCTTCATGGCCTCCAGGAGCAGCCTGGGGTTTTCTGGAAACCCTTGAAGAGCTGCCATAACAACAAGATGGTCCTGGTTTTCCACAAACTCCATAATATGATCTTCACTCACTGGAAGCACACAAGCAATGAAAAAAACAGGTTTTTTCAGAGAAAAAAAATAATTGTGAAACCACTGCTGAGAGAGAAATGTCATTGGGTGAATATATCTGTTGACGTCAAAATTAGCTTGAAGTAAAATCCAATAATAAAACATAGCTGAAGATATCATTTGTGAATGTAGGACAAGAGAAAACTCTCCATCTCTTCTCCAACTGCTGGTGTGGCCTAATTTTCTGACCTTGTTTCTGACCACGTTCTGCAACAGCATTTGCTCATGGGCTTCGTGTGACGACCCACCTCTCTGCAACAAGACCTTCAGAGCTGCGCAGCCTCGGAGCTGCACTTCTTCAACAGAAGGAAACGTCTTCATGGCCTGAACCACCAGGACAAACACGTCTTCCTCCTCCTCCAGCACCAGCAGAGCCACGGTGTCTGCAAAGAACCAGGTGCAATGACAGACGTGGTTGTGTGCAGTGGAGTGTATCATAATGTCACAATTACAATTCCTCTTTTCCAAAATAACATTTACACAACATTTCACGATCATATTTGAGATTATGTCAGATTTTGACGAGTCTTTTTTTCCACCTCTGTACATTGACTATTTCAACAGGTCAAGCACAGACAGTAGTAATAAGTACAGTAACAATAAGAAAAATAATGATACAAATAAAAAGTCATTTCCATTTTTTGAGTTTCACATGCTTGATTGAGCTGGGAGCCTCTCTCAGTTTGTATTAATAATTCTAATTCTTTGCCCCGTACCTGACTGCAGCAGTAATCCCAGGGCCCGTAATCCCACCGTGGTCACCCTGCAGTCGGAGCCGTGCTGCGACAACACCGTCAAGATCTGCCTGTAAAAACACACATGAGATTTGACTTTAAAATGGAAGGAACATTATGAGATCCACCTAAACTCCAGTGCAGTGGTTTGGACTCACTGGTGAACTCCCAGTTCCTCCCAGTCCCCGGTTGCCTGCAGTGTCCCAGTCACCTGGTTCAGCAGACTGGGACATAATTCAATCAGACGACAAAATAATTTCCAGCCAGTCTGTAATTACAATAATGAGAAATATTGTCACAGTTTCCATTACCAGTCAACAATCAACACGCATCACACTGTGCATATTTAACTTTGTTCTGTTCAAACTGAACTTCTGAGTGATGTCAGACACCTTCACTCACACAGGACTCCAAGTGTTTCCAAACATCAGACATGGGATTTGACGCCTGACTCACTCACTCATTACACAGTAGGTTTTTACTGCAGCAGTCACACCTCTGATAAGCTGCACAGGTGCACGCTGGTCATGAGATGCCATAAACCTGCTGCACAGAACAGGTGACGATGCATCACCTGGTCAATGAGCGTGTGTAGAGCAGAGGTCCATTTGATATGTTCTGCTGCTTCAGGAACACTCCACCAGCAGAGGGAGCCTCATGTCATAGCGGAATGCAGCAGAGTCAGACTCCAGATAAGATAAAAGATGTAGCACATGTGTGCTAACCAGAAGTTCCTGCTGCATTCCAGACTGAAGGCCCTTTGACTTTACCCATTCACCCACATTGGCAGGAATTGAAGAAAGACACTGATCCTCTTCAACAGCTCAAATGTATTTTTATAGCAATGATAGCCACCTGCTGCCCCCTAGCAGAAGAGATTCAACTGTTGTGCATTTCACACATTGACAAACAAAGAAAAATGCTACACAATAAATACCTAAATAACTTCGAACTAACTTAAATAAGCTGTGGTGTTGCAGTACCTGCTGGACTCCTCTGCTGCTCTTGTAGGACGACAGCACTGCTATGAGAGGACCGTGGACATTTCTGTCTCCAAAGAGCTCTGCAGCTGCAACAGAAATCAACCACGGATGTGACTCAACAGCGGACAAATTACTGACCATCCTGAGGAAACTCACCGGTGCGACAGTTTGACAGAAGTCAAACGACCTGGGTAGAAGTCAGGACTGGACATAAAGTGTTTGCATATGATTTTATTTTGAAAACGTTTCAATTGTGACCCCCAGTGGGCCAGTTTTTCCTCTGAGCCTACAATCAATTACTCACATCCAAATACGCTTTAACCCTACAGTTCATTTAGATTGAAGGCATCACCTCTAGGTTTTTTCACTATGGTGAAAGAAACAAAGTCATTTCCTGCAGCCCAGTCTTCTCCACATATTTCTACAGTGATAAGAACAACAGAGGTGAGTGCACAGTATCACATACATACGTTTATTCACTGGTTGGAATCTCATTGGTTTGCAGACCAACCATGGAGCACACATTTATCAGCTGTCCTATTACAAAGATCCATTCTTTTGACTTGACCAGTGCTGAGCTTCTCCCACTCTAATTTTAGGGATTTATGGCCATACTTCATGACCATCATGCTGTGAAGATTCCTTTGGTAAATCTCCTGCTAAAAGTCCACATTTTAAAGCACATTCTTCATAGTTAGTATACATTACTCGACCAGTGTTTGTCAACCGTGATCATCAGGAAAGTATCTGGGAGGAAATGTAGTAATATAATAATAATCTCCTTGTTCACATGACCTCAGAAGTAAAGTCTCAGTCTGTTTAGTTGAAGACAGCACAGACAAACTGTCAGGAATTGGAGAAAGACACAGAACTTCATCAGCTCTGTGCAGAAGAGGGTTGAATTACTGCGCAGAAGTTCTGATTAGTGATTTGATTTTTAATTGATTGATTCCTGAAACAGAGGGTTTTGGAAGAACAACTGAGGAACTTCGTAAAGACCTTCTCTCCCTGGATCTGGTCGTTGATCTAATGAGCCCCAGCTGACTGCATGTCACTAGACCACCACCCTGCTGATGAACCCGTCCTGGTTTCATGGTGCAGCGTGTGTCTCACCGTGGTCGCCGTGGGCCAGGGACAGCAGATCTTTGAGGATCTGGATGAGGGTGCTGAGCTGCCGGTCCTCCTGGGGCGTCCTCAGCCTCACCAGCAGCTTCTCCAGCCTCTCTTCCAGCTCCTCTCTGTCAACCATGCTGCTCTGTGCCGTTCCTTCTCCGGGTCACCGCTCCACCAAGGCCCGTGTTCCAACCCAGCAGTGACCGAGGACTGCGCCGCTCCAGCATCAGGGAAGGGAACGGAGAAGCCGAACGTCGCCTGTCATGTCAACGCCGCTCGGCTGTGGAGACCCGGTGTCTCGCGACGGGGAAACAGTGAAGCGTTTGAGGAACCGAAGACTTTTTCAAGTTGTTCTGGTTCCTGTGCTGACGTCTAGTGGTCGACGTCGTGTTCGGCTGTTCCGGCCGAACGCTCTGCCCCCTCTGTCATAGTCTGTCATACTTCTTCTATGGAGTGGTCTTCACTTCCCCACGGTCACGTGACTGCAGTCGGAGAAGTTCCCTCTTTAAGGGGGAGGGACACAGACAGACACACGAACAAACAATAACAATGGTAATAATAAGCGGGAGGTGAGGTGGCAGAAGGTGGCAGAAGGTGGCAGGAGGTGGACACCAGGGATTGGAAATACAGTATATGTATATTCACATGTTTATGGCCCCGGCGACGCACGGACCCACCGGTTGAGAATCACTGGCACACACACAGCTCAGTGTCGGTTGGTGTCAGAATTGGAGATCAAGTGATAGTACAAATATTTTGGATAAAGGAAAATCTCAGCCATTCATAACAAAAGTCTTCACCAAGCAGAGCTCACACAGGTGGTTCCTGGGA
This sequence comes from Paraplagusia blochii, assembly GCA_016785265.1. Classification (NCBI taxonomy): domain Eukaryota; kingdom Metazoa; phylum Chordata; class Actinopteri; order Pleuronectiformes; family Cynoglossidae; genus Paraplagusia; species Paraplagusia blochii. The sequence goes on from JAFBJS010000909.1 coordinate 91,796, forward strand.
CTGACAGTAGGGGGAGCTGTGACATCCTGTTAAAGAAGACAGAAAGTTGAAGAGAAAAGAGACTGATGTTCACAACATGATAAATTCAAGTGATCTGAGAGACCAGTCCAGGAGTGTAGGTGACCCTGACCCTTGTCATTTGGAATCATTGTGTTTGAAGAACTGTCCAGGGGAAGGGAGAACAGTGAGGGGGGATAGAGGTACAGGAGCAGAGGAGGAGAAGGAGCAGGAGGATCAGCTGTTCAGAGCAGTGGAGACTGTGGAAGAGAAGAACTGAGTGGAGTCAGGATGGAAGAGCTGGAGAAAGGAGTCAGGAGTGATCTGAGATAGAAGAGAAAAGTCAGCTGAGGTGAAGGGACGGTGGAGAGACCAGCCACGATGGACGGATTAGAGACACTAGGAATAGACAGGAGACAGAGCTGGAGGTGGAAGAGTTAAAGATGATGCTGAGATTGTTTTTAGGAGAGACAAGGATGAGGTGATTAGAGGGACAACACAGACAGGAAGGCATGGAGAAAAAGACAGATTAAGCTGGTTTGGACACGTTCATAGGAGAGACAGTAGATAGAGATGAAGCTACCAGGAAGGAGACAAAGAGGAGATTGATGGATGCAGTGAGGGAGGACATAGTGGTAGTTGGAGTCAGAGTAGAAGATGGAGAGAAGAGGGGCAGATGGGAAATGAAGATTCACTGTGGAAACACCTGAAGAAGAAGGAAAAGAACCAGAGGAAGGAGAATATTGGAAATCACTTTGGAGTTTTGAGGCAGAATTTATTCTAATGTTTCACTGTCTGTTAATACTCCTTTTAATATTAAAAGCCATTTTCTGTATTTTAATGAGTGCAACATTTCTATTTAATGCCTGTTTCTCTAATATGTTTGGAAACAATAATCAGAAACTTGACTAGAACTGTTTCATCCCAGTTACTGAAACAAAATTCATCTGTTTTCCATATGCTGCTCAACCACAAGAACCCCGGGTGGTTCCTGATGTTTCCTTGTTGTCAGTGAATCCACAACCTAAGGACTTCCTGGTCCCTATGAACCCGGTCACGCGACTAACTTCTCCACTGGTGAGTGTGTCGACTGGATGACTGAGGAGCAGATGCTGCTGACAGGTAAGGTCACTGGACATTCCATCTCACTCGCCTGATGACTTTTCTCTACTCCTGCTCCTGTCTGTCTGCCTGTCTGCCTGTCTGTCTGTCTGTCCCTCATAAACCTGATGTTATGACTAACTTTTACTCCCAAGAAAATCTTTGAAGCAGCCTTTTCCACATGACAACGTAAGACTCTTCTTCTTCTTCTTCTTCTCTAATCAGACACTGTTATCCTCCCTGCTGTTGTGTCACAGATCGAACTGCTATAAAGAAATGCAACGCGCCGCGTATTTACGGCAAACTGAGTGTTGAATGTGTGATAATACTCATTTCTGTGATATTTTGTTCGTTTTTATTACAAAATAACCCAGTAAAGTTTTCATTCAGGAATCAATAGAAAGCGTTGAATCCAGAGCTACAATCTGCTAACGCTGCTGCTAACGTTACCACTGCAGTTCCACTGTCAACACGGAAGTGACGGAGAAAGGCAGAGTAGAGATCACGTGTGAACATCCGGCCCCTTTTTCAAAATAAAACACTGTCCGGTGTCAAATAATACACAAAACAGAGAGTAGTCTAAGTAGGGATACTAACATTTGCTAACCGATATGGACTTTTGCTGGTATTGACGGGCCGAGGTTGGGTACCATTGCACCAGGAGATGTGAATTGCGTGTCTCCTATGCCAATTACGCTACATTACACTACATCATACATGAAACAGAGAACATAGAGTTGTCGGTTCGATTCCCAGAGGATTCACGTGCCTGGTTAATATTCCTCCTCGGGAAAAAGATGCAGAAAAATAAACATAAAACGATGAGACGCGGAAGTGACGCCACCCTTGACGTTGCACAAACATGGAGGAAGAAGGACTGGTAGGTAAACAAACACCGGTGTCTAACTGCTCAACTCTATTGTTTTTAAGAGTTAAAATCCTTCCATGTTCTTCCGAGGCTCGGACTGTTGTCGCCGCCTGCAGACCGGAAGTGTTGTTGGTTTAATCGGATGCTCCCTAACTGTTCTTCGAGCCAACACACGGTTTAACAGCTGGTTTTATTAATTTTATTTTTATTTCCCTGTGAAATGACAACGTACGAACGTTGGCGGTTACTGTACTACGTTAACGGCAAAATAATTCATGAAATAAAAACATCGTTCAGTCACTGAGGCTGTAGGTGTCGATGTTTTCACCTGAGAAACCACTGGTGGTTGTTCACTGTGAGGAGCTGTTGTTGTGAAGCAGCCATCACAGTAAAATCCACCAAGGATCGTTGGAATAACATGACCTGTGTCTGTTTTATTTACATTATATATATACTCACTGAAACAGATATGGTTCAATGGTGACCATGTCCTCTGTTTGTCCCACGTCCTCCAGCACAGATAAACACAGCTTAGAACATGAGCCACAGTGTTGGCAGCAGCAGCCGCAGGCTAACCTCAGAGAACGATGGAGAACGCAGTCTCATTGGACCTCCTTCTGGAGATGTTCTGGACCAACCCAAGCGCACGGCAGGATTTGTCTACCTGCTGGCATTTTTTTCCGCCCTGGGAGGATTTCTCTTCGGTTATGACACTGGCGTGGTGTCTGGAGCCATGCTGCTTCTCAAGAAGGAGATGAACCTCAATGCTTTCTGGCAGGAGCTGCTGGTCTCCAGCACAGTGGGAGCTGCTGCCGTCTCTGCCCTGAGCGGGGGCTACCTGAATAACTGGCTGGGCCGCAGGGTTTGCATCCTCACGTCCAGCTTCATCTTCACAGTGGGGGGCATCATCTTGGGTTTGGCCCCAGACAAGGCGGTTCTTCTTGTGGGCAGAGTCACAGTGGGTCTGGGGATCGGTGAGTCTTCTCAAGGTGGTTCAGCTCAGCTAAAGTTTGGTCCCCGACTGTGGCTCATGGCATAATCTACAAATAGCCACAATAGTTTAAGGACCAATTTAAAGTAAATAGTAGCAGTGAAAGTCTGTTTTGTGAAAGTTCACTGAAGATTTCTGGTTTTATGCACTAACAAGTGGTGAAATAGTTTTTCCTGAACATTTTGCTCTCGTTCCCTTTGACTTTAGCCTCACATTTAATTCTGCATTGGTTTTAAATACACGATACCATATCTTGTGTATTTACCTCTTAGATAAAGCATCTTTCACCTCCTCTCAGGCCTGGCCTCCATGACCGTTCCTGTCTACATCGCTGAAGTTTCTCCTCCTCAGCAGAGAGGACAACTTGTCACCATAAACTCCCTCTTTATCACCGGTGGTCAGTTCATCTCCAGTGTGGTGGATGGTGCCTTCAGTTACCTGACCTCTGGAGGTTGGAGGTGCCTACCATTGTTTTGGCTCCAGATTTTTTAGGTTCTATTTTGAAAATTAAAGACTTTTGGTTCTGCCTATATATTCCCCTCTCCTCCTCTGGTCCTTTTCCTTCTTCATCTTCAGGTGTTTCCACAGTGAATCCTCCTTCTTCTCCATCTCCCCCTGTTCTCTCCATCTTCTACTCTGACTCCAACTACCTCCATGTCCTCCCTCACTGCATCCATCAGTCTCCGCTTTGTCTCCTACCTGGTAGCTCCATCTCTAGGATCATTCTTCTACCATCGTGTCTCCACTGTTCCTCCTCTGAACATGTCCAAACCATCTCAATCTGTCTTCTCTGACTTCTTTGTCTCCAAACCTTCTTGTCTGTGTTGGCCCGTCTAATGTCCCTCATTCCTGATGCTGTCCATCCTTGTCTTCCCTTAAAGAGAATCTCAGCAGCATCCTCCACCTCCAGCTCTGACTCCTGTTATTCCTAGTGTCTCTAACCCGTCCATCATGGCTGGTCTCTCCACCGTCCCTCCACCTTAGCTGACTCTCTTCTATCTCAGAGCATTATCTACATTATTATTATTTCTCTCCATTCTGTGCATTATCTTTGATAAGAGTGATGCATTTTAAAAAAGTGACTGATATGGACGGTGGTGAAAAACACAATTAAAACCACATTTTTTACATACTATTATTTCAAAACAAAAGCCTGGTTTTTGTCCTTATGATGAATTGAAAAACAGGATAAGCCGAAAAGAGAAGAAGAAGATGAACATTGATCAAGAAGATTTCTAGAAGACTTTACTGTTATTTCTAATTCAAAAACATGATTTGTGATACAAACACCTCAAGTCACGAGCTCCATCCTGGAACAGATGATGCTGAGAACATCACTGGCAGCGTCTACAGTCACACAATTATGACTGATGCTCCACTCACACAGGCCTCTTTCACTGTCAACTGGTTTTTGTGACTATTTTGATAAACGGATGGTTTGGTCCTTACTTTAGGTACATGCTGGGCCTGTCCTGTCTTCCTGCAGTGCTGCAGTTCGTTGGCTTCTTATTCCTGCCTGAAAGCCCCCGCTGGCTCCTGCAAAAAGGCCGCTGCCTGGAGGCTCAACAGGTCCTCAGCCAGATCCGAGGTGGCCAGAATGTTGATGATGAGTATGATACCATCAAAACCAGCATCGAGGAAGAAGAGAAGGACGCAGGCACAGGTAAAGACATGTCTGCGAAGAGAGCGAGAAGAAAAAAAAGATCTTCCCATTTTTGATCCTCATTGGATATTTGTGTTTGATGTAGGAGGTAGTGTCCTGCTGCAGATGCTCCGCCACGGTCCAACACGCAGGGCACTGATTGTGGGCTGTGGGCTCCAGATGTTTCAGCAGCTGTCGGGTATAAACACTGTCATGTAGGTCATCTGCTCCGTTTTCTTTTAAGAAAAAGAAGTAATTAAAAATTTTTGTTTTGATTTTTTTATGTTATGTTCCAGTAGTAATGGACAAAAGTTCAAACTGTGTATTGAACCAGAAGAAGGAATCAGATTTTTTCACTATTCACTGATTGTCAAGTGTCAGGCTAAGTTTCTAAAACTAAAAGAAAGTGTGCTTGATTCAAGCTGATCCAAAAAACAGCACTGGCCACAGGAGAGCGCCCCCCTGTGGCAGTGCAGCACATGGGTGAGGAGCAGCCCAGAGTCTTTGTGGCCTTGCTTTGACTTGGACCCTCTGGTTGTGTGCAGGTACTACAGTGCCACCATACTGCAGATGGCGGGAGTGCGGGACGATAAACAGGCCATTTGGTTGACGGCTGCAACATCTGCCACTAACTTTGGCTTCACGCTGGTTGGAGTCTGGCTGGTAGAGAGAGTCGGCCGCAGAAAGTTGACCCTGGGAAGTCTCCTGGGTTTGTATACGGGGACATTCTGATGTCATGCGATCATGTGACCCGGTCTTGACAATGATACTTTAATTGTGATGCAGGAACTGGGATGAGCCTCACTTTGTTGGCGGTCGGGTTCTTGCTTTCTGCCCAGAACTCTCCAGCCATCACCCTCCACCCAGACAATCCTGACAACTCCACCTGCACACAGTATAGGTAAAAAAAAATACACATCAAGAATTGATGATTAATCTTGTGAGTATTACATATTTATGACGCTGTGTGTCCTTCAGGTTTTGTGAGGCCTGCATGTTGGATCCAAACTGTGGTTTTTGCTTCCGTGAGAACGGAACCCAAGTGTACGACTCCTCCTGTGTTCCTGTCAGTCCTGCGTCCATAGACCACGCATCCTGGGGGAGGTGATTTTCTGAATTTTCTTTTTACTCAGCCCTAATGCTTAAACAATTCAGTCAGAGGCTGCAGAACTCTCATCAAGTCATTGGAACTCACTCTTCCTTTTCTCTCTCTCTCTCGTGTTTGTGATTGAAGATGTTCAAATATGTCTGAGTTAAGCACCAGTCCAATGTGGGCCTACAACTTCTGTCCCACATCCTACTCCAGTGTTGTCCTGATGGGTCTCATCCTCTATGTTGCATTCTTCGCTCCAGGTCAGACACGACTAAACCATATTAATAATTATCCTGCCTCCCACTGTGGTCAACGGGTCGAGCCTGTCAGATCATATTTTCTCTGTGGTTTTCTGTTAGGTATGGGTCCGATGCCTTGGACTGTGAATTCAGAGATCTACCCTCTGTGGGCCCGCAGCACTGGCAACGCCTGCTCGGCCGGTGTCAACTGGATCTGCAACGTCCTAGTTTCTCTCACCTTCCTTCACATCGCACAGTTTCTCACCTATTACGGTAGGAGTTTAGTTGTGGAGCTGTCATACACACAGTTTCATCTCATCTTTTCTAATTCTTACACATGTGTTAGGAGGGAAGTATGGAAGTGTATTGCTGCCACACTTGGCTCAGTATCACGTTATAACGTAATACGTATCACATTATTTCGTGATAGAATCATGTTATAACGTGATAAGTTTTACATTAGTTCGTGATAGTATCAAGTTATTTCGTGATATATATATAGTATCAAGTTATTTCGTGATAAGTTTTACGTTATTTCGTGATAAAAAAAGATCCATATGGGACCAACTTCCAATGAAAAGACAGTGCTTGAACACACAACCCAAAGGCACTGCATATATATATATAAACGAACAAATCATTAAAAGCTCAAAGTCACAGGGAGCCACAGGTTGGGAACACTGACAACAGTGTCAGTGGGTTGGTTGTGTAAGGCAGGTCACCTCAGCACAGGCTCAGCTGTTTGTTTCCTCTTCCTTCCTCCCAGGCGCCTTCTTCCTCTACACGGGCCTGGCGGTACTGGGCCTCGTCTTTGTCCTGTGCTGTCTCCCTGAAACCCAAGGCCTGCAGTTAGAGGACATTGAAAACCTGTTTGTTGGTCAACTCTGCTCCCCTGGAACATCAGCGCCAAAGGAGAACCGCTTTGTGCACTACACCCGGGTAAAAGGCAGCAACTGCCCCTTATCTGACAACGATGCCTCTGACCTAGAGTAGGCTTTCATTTGCTCAGTGGTGCTGCTCCCTGGTGGTGGCAATCAACTGTACATCCAACATCAGACTGGTCACAAAGGGGTTTTGGTGTTGCTTTGGAGACTGTGGTTGTTCTCATCTTTGGGGAGGTTCTCTTGTTGTCGTTCCTGTACTCTGGACTCCTTAAATGACTCTTAAGCTAAAGCAAATACATCTTCTTGCAAAGTTCAATGATGATCGAAACAACCCTTAATGTTAAAACTTATTTTCCCTTTAAAAATCACCCTAACCCTTTTGTGTGTGTGTGTATGTGTATATATATATATATATAGATATATAGATAGATATAGATATAGATATATATGTATATTCCATTTTTTCTGCTCATTGTTTTGTAAATACATTTTTTTTCACAAATGTATTTTCTTGGATTTATTTTCAATGAAATCAAATGTTTGGAAATAAATGGCAATGACAAACTTTGTTTCTCCTGCTGCCAAGTTTCTTTTAAAGTCTTTAAGACTGAATGGGCTTCCAGTAGATTTCACTGCTCTACATACCTTGCTGTCACACTCCTTTCTCAGACTCAGAGTTAATATATAGTTTTACATATGTGTCAAAGACTGAACCCCTCCTTCCCATCTTCACTCCTCTAGCAAGGTTTGGATTTCAGCCCGGCAGACTATGGAGCAGTGGGTTCGGAGAGTGCCATAGCTTATATCACTGTAAGTACAGCTCTGATATTTTATATTTCACTGCAATTTAAGAATCTTTCCTGAAAATATGTTTGTTTTTTTTCCCGCAGTTAAAATAACGTGGATCTGGACTTCACTTTTACACTTAGACCTTCTGTATGATCATAAAGATTTGTATTTTAATGCTTACTTTTCTATCACAAAATGCAAACTCTGCAATATCTTCTCTGTGTAATTATGAGTGTCTAATAAAAACAGGTGATACTTTAGCAGGAAGAATCAGTCAAGCCTATTAGTAGTAGTAGTAGTAGTAGTGATACTATCAGTCAACTAAGCAACTGCCAAAAAAACAATAAGGTCACTTGTCTTTACTTTATCATAAGCACTAGTGGCACGGAAAGGGTTGTTTCAGGAGACAAATCTGTTTGTTTTCTTACCATGTGTTTTTCAAATATTGACTCAGCAACAGCCATAAAAACAGAGCTTTGATTTGTGACACAGTGACTCACATAAAACTCTGAGCACTGAGGGAATAACGGCCACAGAATCGATCTTGTAAATCACCTCTCAAAGCAAAAGCCAGACACTAAGCCAGCGTCAAACAAGAAAAACAAAACATCAGTGAGACTCAGCAGAACAACTGGGTTTAACAGCTGCACAAACACACACCTGAAGAACAAAGTGTCAAAGTTTGAGGAGCAATACAACTTATATTTTACACACATCACAACGCACTGACGTGGTTGTTTTCACCACATACTCTCATGCTCAATAAAACTCATGGACAGTCACCGGAGCAGCACATGAAGAATAAAATACAGACTTAGCCCATAGTGCAGTGTGACTTAGGTGGCGAACATAGAGATTGCGGACAAGTGGAGGAAAATTGGTGAATTGATATGTTTCACTTTTTTAATTTTGTTTGTTACTGATCCAGTTATAGAATTATTTCTTTCCAAAATGTGAACAACTGGGTTTTATTTTGTTCTTCCTGATGATTTTCTTAAAATGATGGATCAATGTCTGGAGATTTTCTCTTGTACTTCCCTCAAGCCTCGTCTACAGTTTCTCACATTGGCAAACGAGTCAGTCAACATCCCATTTCAATGTTGACACAACAGCAAGTTTTTATCCAAATTTTTAAATGAAAAAAAAAAAAAACGAATAATAATAGAATTGTATTGTAACGTGTTTTGATTTAATTTATTTAAATTTTAGATAGATACGTGACGTAGTAATAGTAAAATTGATAATTTGAACTTTACTGTAGTGTTCCAGTACAGCAGACGTGCTACGTCACGCAGTCCCCGGGAGGCGCCAAATCAGTGGTCTAACCGAGCCTTGTTGGACCACAGCGTTATTCCTGCGGAGAAGACGCTAAGTAAGAGCGGCTGAGGATTTGCGTCAACCAAAGTGTTCAAGGTTTAAGGTAAGAAGTTTATATTTTAGATTTTCAGCTCTTCATCTCGTATTTCACTATCCAATAATATTCACACACCCATACCTGCTAGCTCCTTATCACGCAGCCCCGATATCGATGTGAAAATATTTACTCAAAATTAATGACTGAAAGATGTGTTAAAACCTTTGACCAACTCTAGGTGTCTATAGTTCGAGAAAAAAGTCAAATCCTGGCTCTGTTACCTGTTCGGCTAGCTTATCGAGTTAGCGGCACTTCCGGAAGTTGCCTTGATGAGCATTTCAAAATAAGATCGTCGCCCTGTTTTGACATTGTATTTAACTTTTCAAACAGGAAGCGTTATGAAGTGCAATTTAGTATGTTCAGAAACATGTTCGGAATTGTTCGTAAATATTAGTTATTGGTGGTGGTTGGTTGTTACGTTCTGTTTAGTATTTTGCATGGTGTATTGGATTTAAACGAAGAATTAGATTCAGTCAGTACACATGTCAAGGTTTTTTTTTTCAAACGTATTATTTAACTTTTTTGTCAGTTTTAATTTGGTCTTTTCACACAGTCAGAGAAAATATCAGTTTGTGGCAAAAAAAAAAACAAATTAAGAATTTCACGTTTCATGTTGATGGAATTTCCAAATGTGAAAAGTTTAGATTGAGGTTGAGCGAAAGTCAGCTTTCCCTCTACGACAAGTTCTGAAGTTCTTTTTACTATTTCACCATTATTTGGTTATGGTAAAAAAGCACCTATCTATGCTCTTTGCCAAGAGCATAAATTCATGAGCATAGAGCGTGGATGTGAACGGCAAAGTGAGGAATTTCATTATGCTGCAGATGGCCCTGGAATTCTGGACGATAAAGGTAAGATAGTTATCATACTAACATACTAACACGTGAGCTAGTGCTTTGTTTGAAAAAAAAAATTGAGTTACTGTACATTCATTGTCATTGTCATTGTCAGAAACAGTTATTTTTTTAGAGACTAATCTCAATGTAACAAACAGAGTCACTAGCTTTAATATAGAAAAGTGGACTTTTAATGTGAATATTTAATTAAAGCTGCCATGTCAGAGCAACAGGTCCTCTATAGTAACATTTTGATTTTAATACAGTCCAAGATTCGTAGTTACAACGTATAGAATGTAGGACAGCTTATATATAACTGCACAGCCTGGCAGTGTGATATGGTTTCTTTAGCTTTTTTTTTAACTGATATTTGTATGTCGCAAGTTTGATAAGGCCTACCAGTTATATAGACTTGTTGGCGGAGCTTAAAACCTCGAGATGAAAGACTAATGTAAAGAGGAACAAAGCGATATGGACACAGAACTACTTAAGGAAGAAGATAAATCGTAAGTGGGTTTTTTTTTCTTCTGAAGAAGAAAAATTAAAGTTCAAGTATACTGTTAGTCACGTTCATCTTTTGGCACTCAAAACAAATGTAAATAATTTGTATTTGAACATCCCTTTACAAAATACAAAATATTAGAATGAGACCCATGTGAGACACTTCTTAAAATAAGGAAGTACTACTCTACCTACTCTGTAAAAAGTAATTGGAAAATGTAAAAAGTAAATATGGTTCAGATCAGTTGAGCACAGGTTATAGTTACATTCTCTCTTGGTAACAGTAACTCTCACTCAGAAGAAAATAGAAAGAGTCCTTTGAAGTTGTAAAGCTAATGGAACTATTCCAAAAAATTCTAGATCAGTTATGACAGCTGTTAAGGAGATCTTAAGCTCCATTGAGGTCTGGTGAGTAATATTTATTTTCAAAGTTGGAAGATTTGCCAGAGAATCTATAACTTGGTGACAAGACTGCAAATGAACCATTTGTTTAATTTCTGTTTTTTTTTTGTTTTAGAAATTATGGGCTGTGGTAAAAGAAATCTATTGACGGAATTTATTTTTCAAGGAAGATGAGAAGAGGATTTACGTATGGATAGATGTCTGTAAAACAAAGAAGTCTGCCACAGGCAGAGTCAGTAGAGAAGTACAAGAATGACAAGCCAAAAGAATAACCTGTCTGCCACCTCTGATAGTGGCAGTAATACAGGAGCAGAAGATTACCACTGTTCCTCTGACTTCAGTGAGATTGAAGAGGATTCCTTGACAGAACAGACCACTGCTAATGACAATGAGAGTTTAAATATTACAGGCAAAGATGAGATAAAACAACAAGCTTCTCCTGATGGGCAAACATTAAGCAACTGCTTGAAAGGGGACATTTGCTGCACTAATCAGATCGACATTGAGGATGGTTTTGTGAATGTTCGTTACAAGTCAAGCAGCACGGAGGCATTTCAAGATGGCAAACCTCCTATAAGCATGGATGACTTTCCAGAAGATAATGGCAGTGAGGAACATGTCTTCATTAAACCCATAGACACTTGCAGTTCACCAGCAAATTACAATTCCCACACAGAGAATGTTAAGGATGTTTGTGTAAAGCAATTTCCCATGCCGCTTGAAAAGAAAAGTGACTCATTAAGGACTTCTAACTCTAAACCCCAAACTATGGACAATGATGCTGGCAACAGCAACGGGAAGAGAATATCTCTGTTCTTCCCTGATGTGTCACCAGATGTAGATGTTGATTCAGTTCTAAATAGGAAACAAACATCTGCAATTAGTGACATTGATCTGTCAAGTGACGATGGAAAGGACGAGTCAGTTAGAGAAAGCATCTCAGTCCATAATACAAATTTCAACATCAACAGGCACTTAAAAGGAGACCACCATCTTTGTTGTACTGATCTCAGTGAAGTTGATGATGATTTTGTAACTGTACTCCAGAAATCAAGAAAAAGGCGAGCAGAGGTTCCCAAGGGCGGAAGATCTACAACCCAGATGACAGACTTTCTTCATTCACAGGTGGTCAATAAAAAACATGTGTATGTAAAAAATCCGGACAAATATAGATACTCCCACTCTGATGAGGATGAAGATTTTTCCTTGAACGAACTCCTCAACTCCAAAATGAACTCTCATGGCCTCTTATGTGACGAAGCCATGAAGATAGACACTTGTCAGAAGATTCAAAGCTTAAATAGACTTGCAAAAACAGACCATAAATCCCGTTCTAACATTTCTGGAGCTGAAAATGATTCTGCAAAGGAATTCCATTTTTTAAGACAAAATCAGCCACCAGATTTTAGAGAAGTAGATTCACCAGTTTCTGGGATCAATAAAGTAAACCTATCAATATACATATCTATTGATGACATTGACTTCTCTGACAGGGAAGGATTAAAGAACTGTGAGAAAAATACTGGATTCTCAGATACGTATTACCACTGCTGTTGTGACAAGAAGCAGTTTCTGAGTGAATTGCCCAAATCTGAGAACAACATTCCTGTACAGTTTCTGGGTGGTGAATCTGCTATGTATTCTTCAAATGTTCAAAGACAGACGTCAGAGTACACTTCCAGCAGACATGATAATAAAAACAAAAACTTGTCAGATCCTGAATTTTCCATCGTGGCCACAGAAGATGCAGTGAAACAGAATGACCTTGAATGTGATGCCCTTGAAGAGACCAAGCATGAAAGCTTTAATGTTTCAGATGATTTGTCAAAAGAATCTTTAACTGGGTGCCCGGAGAAGCATCACACTCCCACTCCCTCTATTGACACATCCACAACTTTTATTAGAAAATGTAGTCGGAATGTTGAAGCTTCTACAAAGGATTTTGATAAAGACTTGTTCCATCCCTCAGTTAAATGGGTTTCCGAATTTCCACACAACCAAGAACAAACACCCAGTGCATTCACTTTTAGTGTGTACCCAAAACTTAATGAAATTACCTCAAATGAAAACCTTTTAATCAAATCAAAATCCCCCAGGCCTTGGTCTAATAAAGTGAAATCTAAGTATCTTGGAACTCTTGCTCTTTTGGATCAAAATGTTTCACTTGAGAACTCAGAGCCACTAACGGCAAATTTGCTGAGAGCGGTCTATTATCACAGATGGCTTACCAAGAAAAATGAAAAATCGAAAGAAAACCTGTTAACAAAGAGAGATGAGGAAGTAAGAAGGCAAAAGGAAAACCAAGCCAAACAGGATGCTGCTCTTTTGTCATATAAGGCGTGGGAGAAAAAGAAAAAAAGTCTTGAAGCAGAAAGCAAAGAAAAGCAAGAAATAATGAAAGAAGAACAACAAACGTTCAGTCAACAAGTTGCCGAAAGAAGACTGTCTGCTGAAGAGGCATATAAAAAATGGAAACGGGAACGGGACCATCAACTCAAGCAGCTGTACAAGCAGAAGAAAGATGAAGAAGACATTCAGAAACTTAAAAACCTTAATGAGAAATTAAAAAAAATACAGACTGGCAAAAAGGCATTTGACAAGTGGAAACAAGATTATGATCATCTACACAAAGAGAAAGGGAGAAAAAAGAAAGAAGCTGAAGACAACATACAGCTTATAAAACAAAATGAATGGTTAAAAAGAAAGGAAATGAATGAAACTATTTTTAACAAATGGTGTGAAAAGAAGCATGCCAGTATAGAGTGCAAAAACATGAAAACAAATAAACAAGAGGAGAAGGATCGCTTAAAAGAAGAAAGAGACAAAGTTGCTTTGAAGGCCTATGAGGACTGGCTAGCCAAAAAAGATCTTAAATAAAGGACATTTATTGTTTTGTACTGACTTAGTTCCTTTAATAGTAATTTCCTTCTTAATGCAGGCAGTTGGTGAATTTCCTTAAGTGAACTGCTGTACCAACACCTCAGGCAATGTGTCCATAGGACCTAAAACTAACATTTGTGAAAGATAAGCATGTTTTACTCTCCTTTTCATCCCTTTAAAAATAAATATTCTTTAACCCAACACAACGACAATAATAAGTATTTGACTGGCAGTTTGTTTTGTTAGTTCTAATAGAATAGTCCTATTGTCATTGTACAGTGGGTGGGTAAGGGGGGTGCGGTGCGGGGGTCAGTGTTGAGTCTTTTGGGGAAGAGAACACATTGTTTTTGTGGCTGGTTGTTGATATCCTAATGCTCGAGTAAAGCATTAAAGCATGGGATATCAACTTAACAATATGTTTTTCTTATCTTTTAAAAATTGATCTATTTTTCCTTGTGACTGCGCTGGGCTATTCTAAGCTTCTAGATAGCATGGTTGGGTTTTCCATCCCATCTTAAACTGCACAGCAAATGGATAGCACAGTCAGTGACCAGTCAGATTAATAATACACCTCTGTAGGAAAAGTCATTTCAATATTTAATAATTGTTACTACAATTTCATTTAATACCTGATTTAAAAGAATATGATGAAATGAGATGACAATGATGCTTCACCATTTTTATTATGTCACCAAGCATGTAGCATTTCTTGTAGCATTAAAAAGGGCAAGCTAGCAGAAACGTTTTGGAATAATGAATTGTGATCATTCTATGATCCTATGAGAGTTATGTAATTAAAAAGTAAATGTAATCATTTTCAATGTCAATCTAGATTATACATTTAGTAGTAGTGGCAATTATTTTTTAGGATTTGAAAAATATGAATGTAATGAAATAAAGGATGCGAGTACTCAAAGTTTATCTCAGTATCATCGTGCAGTTTTTATAAAAATGTACCATCACAGTCGCAGGCGCATCCAAATCGAACTTTGTAGTTATTGCACCTATTGCCAATCTGGTCATCGTTCCGACATACAAATCCCAGAGTTGGACTGAGTCTGAAACAAAACAAATGGAAGAAGACAGTCAGAAACTCCATGTAACATATGCAACTAATTCCACCAATTTGAATTCGTCATTCTTTGCAGGATCCCAAAATTAGGGGATCATTATAATATCCCGTCTTTGCAACAATGTTAAAGAAACGTAACAAAATAAAATAATGTCTACAAACTGTAGTAGGTAACTTACACATAGGACATTTGACCTGTAGCACAGAATCGAGTGTTTGTATCAGTTGTCATAACATCTATAAAGAGAGGTTTTTCACAGATTTTGTTTGGATGATTTATCTGCAGGTCTTCCAACAACTCCCAGTCACCAGTTCCACTTGGATCGTCTCGATCGAACCAGTTTGTCCAGCATACTAGCATGACAGGAGGTAAAAAAAAAAAAATCAGTGTGCCAAAGGCATAAGGCTTTGTTGAAAAAGAAGCATACTGGTTGCACAAACAGCAGCATAGATTTATTCCAAACCTCTTTCAGTGCAGAAGTTGCCAGAGCACTCAAAACGAACGCGATAATCTTTGCACTTGCCACACTTTTGGTCCGAGTTCTTACAAATAAATCCAGATGCCGTGTCAGCTCTGCACAAGAAGGAAAAAGTTTTAGGAAGTCATTATACTAAAAAACTACTTTGACGGAGAAGAGCATGTGTGTGTCTAATGGACAACAAAGTGTTTTTTTTCTCAATAATAGAGCTAAGGTAATTTGCTGCCATGCATAGTGACACCTACACAGCAATTACGTCCCCTGTCGAATCCACACTTCCACCATATGTGGTTTGAACATCAATTTGGATGGGACTACTGCAGATCTTTCCAGGGTTTTCACAGTACAAGTCCTTGAGGGTTTCCCAATCTCCAGTTCCAGAGGGGTTATCTCGGTCAAACCAGGGTGTCCAACATTTTGGACCTGTGATCCAGGGAAGAAAGACATTACAATTTGAACATTCTGGCACTTTAGAACATTATAAACATCTCAAGAACATTATAAACATTATATTATAGATAATTCCTGATATTACTCAAAACAACAACATTTGTTTTGCTGTAATTACTTCTATAGCTTTTTAAAAAAAATAAAACAACAAATTATCACCCACTTGTTGAACAAAAACTGTTAGGGCACTGGAAACGAACACGATAGTCCTCACACTTGCCACATGCTTGGTCTGAGTTCTTGCAAATGAATCCAGTGTTTGTGTCTGCTCTAAAAAGAGCAACAGGGAATTTTTAACAACCCATTTTACTCAAATATTAGTGAACTAATATAGAATATTGAGTGAAAATTAAAAAATGAGGAAATGGCTTTTTGAATGTTTATTGAACAATTTTAAATAACTGGTTATACAGTTATGAGGTTATAAGTAATAGAAAACTTACAAAGCGATCACATCGCCAGTTGAAGATAGAACATCCCCAGATGTGGTTTGAATTTCAATAGTTAGTGGACTGTCACATATCAATCCAGGGTTTTCATCACGTAGTTCTTCAAGGGTCTCCCAGTCCCCAGTTCCTGAAGGATCATCTCTATTAAACCACGGGGTCCAGCACGTTGATTCTATATTTAAGAAAGAGAATAGCATGTATTTTAGCTGTACACTGGTATGTATTGATTCTAATGAAATATAAAAGACATCTTCTTACCACTGTCAATACAGAAGCTGTCAGGGCATTGGAAACGAACAGTGTAATCTTGACAGATGCCACCAGACTGAGCTGCGTTTTCACAGATGAACCCATTGATGGTATCCGCTCTGCAAAATAAATAATCCTTTTAGTTTCTACATACTAGTGTGCACTACTAGTATGTAGAACTAGTATTAGTTCTAGTGGTTAAACCTTTTTTCAATAAAATTATTAATAATTGTATTGATATACATATATAATTTAATATATAAAGATTTTTGTAGAATTACTGACATTGGTATGCATTGATAATTGACTTATTTGGCTTTCTTAAAAAGATATATATTTGAAAAGCCTTACACATCAATTTTGTCCCCTGTCGACTCCATACTTTCACCAGACGTTGTATTGACTTGAATTTGAAGTGGATTATCACAGATTTCACCAGGGTGTTCTCTGCGAAGATCTGCAAGCGTCTCTGAGTCTCCATTTCCAGACGGGTCGTCTTGATCAAACCAACGTGTCCAACATCTTGAACCTTTTATTGATTTTTTTTATAAACGTAACACACAGTTGTGAAATACAATTACATTGCAGTGTGTTTGAACGGAAATATATATTTTTTAAAGAAATAAAAAAGGAAAGATAACTTGAAATTAATGGTTGATAAAAATGTACCTTTTTTCATGCTACTAAAATATAAACTTGGTGAAGAAAACAAAGAGAAAACAAAGCTTACTTGTGTCAGTGCAGAAACCTTCCGGGCACTGAAAACGAATAGTATAGTCTTGACATTGGCCGCTCGTCTGTTCTGAGTTCTTACAAACAAACCCTGTATGAATATCAGCGCTGCACAAGGAAACAATCATCATAGATTATATTTTACTTTGCACAATGGTGATTGGTATAATAAATGTATATTTTTGATAAAATTATAAACTAAACCAGCAATTTGTAGAGTTTCTTCATGGAGTTTTGGTGCATTTGTTGTAAGACTAAGTATTTACATTCTCTAGATTGATATGGCGTCACAATTTATCATTAGGATATACTGAAATATGACCTTTGGGTACAAAAATGTATATGTACAGTAATACTTACACATGAATCTTATCCCCTGTAGATTCTAAACTGTGTCCATATGTGGTTTTGACCTGAATTTCAAGTGGTCTGTTGCAAATTTTTCTTGGGTTTTCCTTGCGCAACTCTGTAAGCGTCTCCCAGTCTCCAGTACCAGAGGGGTTATCCCGATCAAACCAAGGGGTCCAACAACCAGAATCTGTAATATTCAAATAACAATGTATAACTTTTGAAGTAAGAAAGAAATCCTTTTATAAATTTTTTTTACTTTTTTCAACACATTGTGTCTTGTAAGGTAACCACTCAATACCTTTCTTGTCATGTAATGCTGTCTTTATGGAAAAAAAACAAAATCTTTTATAATTTATGGTTAAAATAAAAGTTTCAAGAAAGTCTTGCCTGTACCACTGCAGAAACTGTTGGGGCACTGGAAGCGAACAGTATAATCCTCACAGTCTCCATTTACTTGTTCTGAGTTTTTGCAGACAAACCCAGTATTCACATCAGCACTGTAAAAGAAACCTGTTGTTATCAAAAACAACTAACAATGTCACTGTTATTTCTTTACACAGGTTAATAGATGAATATTATTTTCTGTTCAATACGTGTGCATAACATCATGGAAAAAATAATTAATCATCTGGTTGAATGGGACAACATTGCAACAAGGGGAATATTTTGGTTTGTATTTTTTTACATAACACAAGAACATTTGAAAATAATCACTAAATTCAAAGTGCGCTCCATAAAAACCTACACATGAATCTCGTCCCCTGTTGATTCCATGCTATCCCCTGACACGGTTTTAACTTGGATGCTAAGTGGACTGTTGCAGATTTCTCCTGGATTTTCCGTGCGCAATTCTGTCAGTGTCTCCCAGTCTCCTGTAACCGTGGGGTCATCCCGATCCATCCACTTTGTCCAGCAATTCGAACCTGCAATCCACAAGTTCGAGGTGTCTTAAACTTTGTCCATGATAGATATTGAGTTTCCTCTGGATTCAGGTATTTCCCTTTGTGGAACATACCTGTTGTCATTCTGGATCATTGTTTCCACATTTGTTACTAGAGAATATTTTCTTAAGGTACCAAATACATGTTGTTTTCATACTTGTAACCTTGGTATTTTCATTTTAGCAACCAGTATTCAGACTATTCATTGGAGAAATTAGGAAGGACCAAACACTCACTTGGTTGATCGCAGAAACTGTCAGGGCACTGGAAT
>JAFBJS010000911.1:9453-66872 GCA_016785265.1 Paraplagusia blochii
ACTGGCACAAAACATCTTAAGGCCTTTCTTGTCCTTAAATTTAAGTATTTCCTTATCTCTTTTTTCATAAAAGATGATATATATTAATGTTATTGAAATTATTTGCTTTAAAACTTTATAAGAAAATTGCTTTATTTCTGTGATATAATACATAATCAGATTATTGTGATATCTGTAAAAATTAAGGTAATTAAACTACAATATTGAAACAATTTAAACACGTAGGCAAGTATAGGATAAGATTATCCTTAACTTGAGATTTTTTGTGCAAGTGTGGCCTGATGACTTAATTCTGGTGCTCAATTTTATTTCTTTTTATTTAATACTCATTTGCCAAGTTTTGCAATGTCCTGATTATTTTTTTATTTTATTATGGTGCTCTGAATTGTTATATTGTAGTGCTCTAAATTATCTTAATTTTCTTATTGAACAACAGTAGCAAAATGTTCTTGAAATAGAATAAAATGCATATTAACTATGAACAATTGTGGTCTTTTGTGTCATTTTTACAGTGTTGAACTTACTGAGATTGGACACATTTTTGCTAGTTGATTTTCTGATTGGCTAGTAACTTTGTAAGGTAACTAGTCCGGCTGGCTGGCAAGAAAAAATATGAATTTCTAGGCCTGCAACCCTCCCCTGACACCTAATCAACAGTCTGCCAATGCTCTCAGCTTTTCCAGCGTCTCGGGCGCCCTTTCACACTCTGATGACTCTCAGATTATGACGATGCCTATGATCCAAGTTGCAGCAGGAGGAGGATAGATTATGCTGGTCTACTGCCCATGGACGACTCAGGAAATCATGGACGCCACCGGACATCTGCCTCCAATTGATGAAGGTGGATAGACATTTTTCAATGACCTTATTGTTTTCTGCCAGCAGTTCCAGCCCACGTCACAAGAGCTGAAACGTATCCTGATACACAAACTGGGAAATTCGCCAAGATTCCTGCTGTCGTTTCACGCACCAATGACACTGTGATTTGCAGCCCTTCGCACCCCGAGTGGGACCATGCCAACAACAGAGAATACAGGGATTAGCTGGACAGATTGGGCCTCAGGCTAGTTGAGATTTTCCCGGTCTGCTGCAAACTCAGTAAAGTCACCGCCTGCAAGCAGAGACAATGAAGATGTGGCTGACTTTAAACACCGCCTGACTGAATGCTCTGATGCCTAAATGTCAATCATTACGTTCGGGTCGGGTCGGGCTTCTCTCTCGCTGACATTTTTTAAAATAAATATACAGGTATGTTTATAAAAATGTATACTAAAACGATGTGTGGATACTAAACTAAGGAGTACTCAGATGGGTGAAACAAGATTCAGCACTGTTTACTTGACGCTGAAGTCTGTGCGTGAGATATGAGTCGTATGAGAAGCTGCATGGACAACATTGCGCCAGATCTGTTAAATTTTTTGATCTCCTTTCTAGAGCCTTTCTATGCAGCACAAGAACTGGAAGGAGATAAATATAACACACTGAATCTAGTTTGCCTCTGGAATGAGAAGTTAAAAAAGCACTGTCAACCCAGATCTACGGATAATCCTCAGCAGGCGTTTGTGTGCCATAGGCATTCTGAACTTTTGGATCAAAATGTCAAAATACATATGTTGCACAAAGTTGCATTGTTCCTGTGGCCTAACTTCAACAAACTCAAAATGATGACACCGACAGAGGTGTCAGGTGCATGCACATGTCCGCACACTCCTGGAAGAAGAAGATGAAGGAGGAGAAGCCACCACTACAACTTTTGAAAACGAGGAGGAAGCGCACACCAGCACCCTTTCTCCACCAGCAGCAAAACTGTTTTTTTGGCGAGTGTGGAAACGCATATGATGACGGTGATGCTCCTGTTCAAGATGAGGTTAACCTGTACATTAGTCAAAGGCATGCCATGGCTGATGATCGAGATTTGCTTGGCTGGTGGAGAATAAACTCCAGCATATACCCCAAGCTTGCCAAGTTAGCAAGATCTGTGTTGTGCATACCTGCAAGCAGCAGCAGCAGTGAGCGAGTTTTTAGCGCAGCTGGCCCCACGATAGATCAGTGGAGAACTTCACTGAAACCTGGTACAGTGGACGCAATCTTGTTCCTGCATGACGACCACAAAATATAAACAACATATGTAATATACTGCTGTTCAAATCATTATTTCAATTATTGTCTGAGGCTTTAATTATTCCCCTTATTTCACAGGAATAAAGACCAGGACACGAGGCCGCAATTTGCAGACTATAGGCAAGGCCAGACAGCAGCCTAAACGCTTTAATTGTATTTGTATTTGTTTGTTCATGATGACATTTTTTGTATTATACCTTCACTAAGTTTTTGCTTTTTATTCAAACATGATAGTTTTTTCTTGTTTGAGTTATTTGCAATTATTAGTATGCTTATTTGTACACATTTACGCACTTTGTTTGGTTCTTTATTTTTTTAATAATGGTCTTAACACATTATTTTTGTTCTTATTTATGCAAATTAGTAACATTGTATTTTATCTAGCTTGCTTGTTTATATATAATGTTAAATTACGCTTTACAGCAGGTCTGTTCTTACGTTAGGGGCGTATAGTGTGATTTTTTTGTGTGTGTTAGGTCTAGGGAATTGGGAACCTGTGGATATTGTGGTGGTATTTGGATGCATGCATGGAGGCTTGTCTACTTACTGTCTCTTTAAGGTGCTGATTTTCGGAAATGGGCTTCACCTGTTGCTGATTGGTTCATCACAGAAGTGACGTATTTAAACAACGCCTATCCAGGAAGCCAGCGCTAGAGCGTTTATTCTTGACAGTTCAGGTTCCTTTACTCCGTTTCTGTTTTCGCTTCCTAGGGCTGAGCTCATTTTACTGATTATTGTTGCTTGTTCTCATCTAAGATCTATGACACACGGATGCACTGCTGCACTGAAGGGAAAAGGGTCAGAAGCAATATATCATGGGAACGGGTTGGATAGACTGCACTGTCATTCATGGAGGAGTTTTTTTTTTGTTTTTCTTTTTTTTTTGATTCAATTCATTGTTTACCGTATCAATGGAATAAACTCTGTTCTGGTCACTATCATCTGTGTTCAACTTGCACTTGGATCCAGACTTTATTTAGGGATTATTACAGCGTGTTCCTGAAAATGTTTCTATTTATTTTGTTTCAATGCTTCTTAAAGCAGGTTGTTTTTTGTGTGTTGCGTTGCCAATGCAAATCATTAAAATAAAGAATGTTATTATTTCTCTAGTTATTTATGTAGATTTATTGTATTTCTGTGCTCTTGCCTGCAAATCAAGTTAATTGGTCGGGCTCGGGCTGGGTCAGGCTTTAATGCCCACGGGCTTGGGTCAGGTCGGGCTGGATTTTTTAGGCCCGATCATACCTCTACTCAGGGCTGACACCACCGGTATACCCAGACGGTCCGATCACACCCTATGAGTCTCACCTCAAGTCCATGTTCCTAAAGGGGCTCCTTCTCCACCTGCGCAGAGGTGTAGAAGACACCTGCATTGGACTTGACGATGTCCGCTTGTCTGAAGTGGAGAGACACACATGCCATGCTGAAAAGCAACATAAAACTGAGAAGACAAAGTTGAAAAAGAACAGAGAGGAGGCCACCCATAAAACTCAGCTTGACCTCCTTCAGGCTTTGAATTCCATTCAAAATCCAATATGCAGGACCTGTAGGCCCCCAGCAACCATGGCATTCGCAATCCTACAAGACCAGAGGTCGTGGTGTGGCTCGTGGAAGCCGTCTCTGGCAGGTCCGCGATCCACCCAGATCACGTATTTCCCACGAGTCAAGATTCTGATGTCTGATGTGTTTTCACTGTGGTGAAGCTGGGCACTGGGCCAGAGACTGTTCGCACCGAGGCCAAGATCGCTACCTACAATGCCATGGTTACGATGGTGTCCCTCGTCACATCGTCATCCGCACATGCATTAGCCTCAGAAAAGGGAAGTGAAACGCACACACATACATCGACATCCGCATCTGCATCAGCCTCGGAAAGGGCAAGTGAAACACAAACACACCACTGCACACACCACACCACTCACAGATGAAATGTTATCTGCCGTTATTGCTGTTATTACACAAAAAAGAGCTTTTACCTCCCACTGGCACTTAAGCCCGGCACTCACGGGGAGGATTCGGCGCGCGCCAATTGCTCAGCGCCAGATTCTCAGCGTGTGCGCGTAAATTTACGTGAGCATTTGGTCACTTGAGGCCGTGAGCACAATATCGATCGTTCTCGATTTCGTGAGCATCTTTCTCACTACAAATGATTTGTGCGCATGCGTTATTACAAAGACGCCAGCAGCGTCTTGTTGAATGAGACTATCCTAGAAGATAAATTCGTAGATCTTTGGCAAGACCATCCTTGCCTGTTCGACATTCGTCTCGGCAATTTTAAAGATAAGGACAAGAGGGAAGAGGCGATAAAAGAAATTGCCACGAAATTGGCGCAAACAGGTAAGAATTGTAATTTCCTGTCCTAAATCTATATCATGATAAACATTTTTTATGGGCGAATTACATGGAAGAAATAGTCAATT
Organism: Paraplagusia blochii; assembly: GCA_016785265.1. NCBI lineage: Eukaryota > Metazoa > Chordata > Actinopteri > Pleuronectiformes > Cynoglossidae > Paraplagusia > Paraplagusia blochii. The sequence goes on from JAFBJS010000911.1 coordinate 13,995, forward strand.
ATACATAGTTGACTATGAATATATATATATATATGATTGGTCTTCATGGAGAATAAAAATAGTTTGTTTACTATGAGGTATACAGTCTTCTGAAAAATATACTAGTAGTATTTGGTGTTTCACTTCTCCATGTTTTATTTTGTGTGAATTGAAAAATTTATATTCACTTTGTTACATTTAACATAATTTTGTTTTCATTATTCCTAAAATTTCCGCAGAAATAAGCTGTTATAGAAAACATTAAAATTAAATCAACTAATTACTAGCGAGCGATGAGCAGAATTCTCATCGTGTGCGCGTGTACTATAAGCGCGTGCGGATGGCGCTGAGTATTCGGCGCGCCGAATCCTCCCCGTGTGCGCCGGGCTTTATGTACAATACACGATTAACTGTTGAGTTTCTTGTAGATTCTGGAGCCACACACTCTGTCAACAGGTCATGTGACCGCCCGGGAGGTCACAGGTCATGTGACCTCCCGGGCGTGAAAATGAGTGGCCGGTTTTTGGTACCGGCCACGTGGTACCACACTGGCACATGTGGTACCACGGTGAAAGGGAATTTCACGTCACCAATCCGCACACCCTGATAACCCACAAACTGATTTCAAACACTCTTTTCTCTTGTCCCCATGTTGTCCAATTTGATGGGTCGACATTTGATGCTTCGATTGGGCATTGATCTGGTGTCCACACCGGATGGGGTATCCTGAATCCTGTTCCTAACTTGATATGGCTCGCAATTTTGGGAACCCTTCTGCATGTTTCATGAAATTTGGAGCACTTCATTGCAATGCCCATGTTTCTGAAAGCCCAGACGGGAGTTTGAAAGTGTTTTCTAGTCTGACATACACGATTTATTACATTTAATTGCAGTGTTTTGGAACATGTGGCGCAGCGCTGTCTCTGTCTCCTACTCAGTGTGACCTGTTTCTGATTGAGGACTCACACCCTCATGTCTCCTTGTCTAACTCCAAGGATGACCAATGGCAAGATTTGGGCCCTTGGGTTAAACAATGTGCATTGATGAGTGACTGGACTCCGACTGACGACCCTGCCATTTCCTATTCCTCCACGGGACAGGTGTTCATGTTAAACTACAACCGCTGTACTCCTGTACTAAGGTCCATGTACTTATCCAACCCAAATGTTCATACTCAACTCACAATGCCTATGCTCTGCCCAAGTGATATAGATCCATCCCTTTCATCCGTTCCTGCGTCTCTGTGGGCTAACGGTAAATATGACCTAGGCCTTATAAAGGGAGCTGAGCCCATCACACCCAAATCCCCATATCAGCCTAAACGGTTCCAATACGCCCTCAGACCTGAGGCTGTTGAAGGTATTAAACCCATTTTTGACTCACTCCTGGCTGCTGGTGTTATCGTGCCATGCAAAACCTCACCAGTTTGTACACGCATTTTACCGGTCATGAAAGCTAGAGATCCGCCTGCGGATCCCTGAATGGCGTTTTGTTCAGGGCCTGAAAGCTGTTAACGCCGCAGTGCATGCACACCATTTTAACCCAGATTCTGTCAGATGCTAAGTGGTTTTCTGTTGTTGATCTCTCCAACGCATTTTTCAGCGTTCCAGCACACCCTGACTCTCAATATTGGTTTACCTTTCAGTTTAATGGCGAGGGCTACACCTTCACTTGTCTGTGCCAGGGCTACTGTGAAAGCCGTACCATTTATAATGACGCTCTTTGTGAATCACTTTCATCTCTTACGTTGTCTCCAGGGTCTGCTTTGCTGCAGTACGTGGACGACTTACTCATTGCTGCACCATCTGCAGAACAGTGTCAGACCAACACTCTTCGCTCTCCTCAGACACTTGGCAGCTGAAGGTCATAAGGCCAGTTTAACCAAACTGACCCTGTTGCGGCAGGGATGCCCCGGTGTCTGCGGAGCTAAAAAAGGCACTCTGTGCTTCCAGAGGCATTGTGTGCTACGTACCTTTAACTCTTTTGGTTTCGCATCCTGTTACTCTGATCTTGTCTGAACAGAAAACATCACACGTCTCTGCTGCTCGTCACATGAGGTACCACACCTGCATTCTCGATATGCCAAACGTCACCATCCGCCAATGTAATGTCCATAATCCAGCCACCCTGCTGCCTACAGCTGATGACGGCGACCCTCATGACTGCATGGTTGAACCTTCTCTTTCCTGCTTTTCTTGCCCTGATCTTTTAGATGTTCCACTCTCCTGACCTCGTCCACTTCGTGGATGGCTCCGCCTCCCGGGACCCGGTCATTGGTCTGAACCATGTGGGGTTCACTGTCTGCTCCGATTCTAATGTTCTCCTGTCTGACTCTCTCCTATCTCATTATTCTGCGCAGGCTGCCAAACTTGTGGCCTGGAGTGCTGCTTGCGAGCTGGCCAAAGGAAAGTCTGTCACAGTCTTTACCTACTCCCGGTATGCTTTTGGTGTCATACATGATTTCGGGGCACTGTGGAAGCACAGGGGGTTCCTGAAATCTGAGGGCAAGCCCGTCCTTAACCACGTTTTGATTGGTCACTTGCTTGATGCCATTCTTCTCCTCCATTGCTGTCTGTAAGAGTGCTGCTCACACAGGTCTTAATGACATCGTTTCCAGGGGAAATACAAGAGCAGATGCAGCTGCAAAGGCTGCGGCTCGCATTCCGTATGTTCCTCTCTCTGCTACACTCTTTCACACAACACTCCCGGTTTCAGTTCCTGCTGAACTCTCTGCAGTTCTGCGGATAGAGTGTGGACATGCAGAATATACTACAATAAATGCACATCTAAAGACAAGGTAAAGACATACCATATATATATATATATATATATATAAATATACATACCATGACCGTCAACCAGCGGTCATGGTTGACGGGTCAGGTAGCTTGTTGGTGGGAAGAACAGAGACCCCGGGGATATGAGGTCCCCAGCAGGATGTCAAGAGAGAGAGAGAAAAAGGCAAGGAGTGAAGTGAGAGAGGTCTATGGTGATGCCTATGGACTACCATGGGCTATGTTAAAGAGGTGTGTCTTAAGTCTGTAATTAAAGGTGCATATTGTGTCTGCCTCCCGGACTGGCACTGGCAGGTGGTTCCACAGAAGAGGGGCCTGGTAGCAAAAGGCTATGGCACCAAATCTAGATTTAGAAATCTGTGGAACCACAAGAAGGCCTGCTTCCTGGGAACGCAGTGTTCTAGTGGGTTGATAAGGCTTTATCAAATCTTTATCAAATCCACTATATAGGATGGTGCCAGACCAGACCAGGATTGTGCCATACCATGAAAAGCTTTATAGGTTAGTAGAATAATTTTAAATTGGATTCTAAATGGAACAGGAAGCCAATGAAGAGAGGCGAGGACCAGGGAGATATGGTCTCTCTGCCGGGTTTTAGTTAGAACACGAGCTGCTGTGTTCTGAATAAGCTGGAGAGTTCTCAGAGAGCTGGCTGAACATCCAGCTAACAGCGAGTTGCAGAAGTCCAGCCTTGAAGTTACAAAAGCATGGACTAGTTTCTCAGCTGCATCAAAGGGGACTAGTTGCCTAACTTTTCTAATATTACGCAGATAAAAGTAGGCAGTCTTTGAGATATGTCTAATGTAGGAATGAAAAGAAGGGTCTTGGTCAAAAATAACACCAAGATTTTTTACAGATGTGCTTGTGGCTGTTGTTAAACTATTGTCAGATATAGAATCCCTGATAAGTTTTGCGCCTATGATCAACAATTCATTTTTGTCCAAGTTCAACATTAAAAAAGTTAAGGATCATCCATGCCCTAATGTAATTTACACATGATTTTAGACCCTGAAAATGATTATGCCCTAAAATAAAGATATAACTGGGTGTCATCAGCATAGCAAGGGCATTCAATTGAATGCTTCCTCTATACATGCTCCCCCTTTCACCCAGGGGGAGCATGTATATAGTAAACAAAATAGGACCCAGCACAGAGCCCTGTGGGACACCGTGGCATTCTCTGGTGCGGGCAGACTGATCATTATTAATTTGGACAAATTGATATTGGTCAGTTAAATACGCCTGGAACCAGTTTAGGGCTGTTCCACTGATTCCAAGCAAGTTCTCCAGTCTCTCCAATAAAATGTGGTGGTTGATTGTATCAAATGCTGCACTAAGGTCTAACAGAACTAGCACCGAACCAAACCATGGTCAGATGCCACCAATAGGTCATTAGTGACTCTGACCAGAGCAGTCTTGGTGCTATGATTAGCCCTAAAGCCTGATTGAAATGTTTCAAATAGACTATTACAATTGAGGTAGTTACTAAGCTGTGTAGCAACTACTCTCTCCAAAATTTTTGAGGTCAAAACTAAATTTGAGATTGGCCTATAGCTAAAATATCCAGATCTAGGAGCGGTTATATAACTGCAATTTTAAAACTAAGAGGAACATAGCCAATTTGAAGGAATGGATTGATTATTAAAGAGTCTAGGGGGGTGGCGTCTAAGATACACCTTGAAGAATTAGATGAAGATATAAGAGTTTTCAACTGATGTTTATAGGAACAAATGTGGTCAGGGATGGGTTGGGTTTACCAACCATCTCCTGCTCCACTGCATCAGTTGGCGGATTAGTGGGCGTTAGGGTGTGATGGTTATTTATAGCTTCTCTAATAGCAATAATGTTGTTGTTAAAGAAGCTATTGAAATCAGAGCTGCAAAGGTGAGACGGGATGCTCTGCTCGGCGGAATTTTGACCCTGAGTCAGCCTGGCTACAGTGCTGAATAGGAACCTAGGGTTATTCTTATTTTCTTCCATTAGGGACAAGAGTAACTACTCTTAGAAGAGTATAAGGCATGTATATACCTTTTAAAACTATCTTTCCAGATTAGAAATAGTTCAGCGTTTGTAGTAGAACGCCATCTCCTCTCTAGTTTGCACGTCAGCTGTTTTAATTTATGGGTTTGTTATGAAATGTTTGGAGTTGTGATGTATTGCTAATCAGGTGTGGTTTGGGCTTGAGTAGCCAAACCATTTAAGAAGATTAGAGTTGAGTCCAGTGGCTACTGAGGCCCTCACATCCCCAGTCCTTGTTCCTGGTCCCGAGGATGTAGTTCCCTTGGCGGCTCTTTCCCCTGTTTCCCAATGATGTTTTCCCCTCAGCAGTCCTTTCCCCAGGGCCAGAGGATATTGTTTACTCTGCATCCCTTCACCCTAGTCTTGAGAATGTGGTTCCCCCGCCTGTCTCTGCCCTTGTTGACGAGGATTTGGTTCCCTCTGCGGGTTCCTGTCCTCATTGCCGAGGATGTGGTTCCCTCGGTGGCTCCTGTCTTCGAAACTGAGGCCAACGTTCGTCCGGCTCCAGTCTTTGCACCAAAGGCCGATGCTCCTTTGGGTACAGTTTTAACCCGTGAGTCTGACTGTCTTACGGTGCCTGCTCCTGTTCCTAAGGCCGAAGTTTTCTCGTCCATCTATGTTTTGGCAGCTGAGGCCCGTTGGCCTGTTAAAGACTTGGACACTTGCCGCACCCAACCGTAACACAGAAAGCTGGTACTGTCAACCCAATACAGTAATTGGTACAGATAAACAAATACATTTGGGGGGTGAAAACCCTCTGTTTCCTGGGAAGCAGAAAAATGAATATAAAAATTACAGTAAAGTACATTTATTATGTCTCTGCTTAGTTGATATTCAGTCGCACGGCCAGCAGTCTCCATAGGTGCAAACCAAACCAGTATCGCTGCACCATACTGTCCGCCCTCCTGTGGTTGGTGAGTTATGTGGGTTGGGATAGTTATATACTCAGAGTACCTCTTCTGCAACCTGGCAGCTGGTGGATTAGAACCTTGGACACAATGCCACCTCTGTAACTGAACAACTGAGTTTATTTCAATTGTTTGTCATTGTTTTTCTGAACTTTTTGCCATTCCTTATGGCTCCAAGTCTTGCAGACCTACGTTTGCTTCCTTAACCTTCAAGGCAACACTGCCGTAGATAATAAATATATATTTTTTTAGTATTTCAGTTTAACCGAACAAGTCTTAACCCACATGTGAAATAAACAGGGCATAATAGATCAGAACGTTTTTTTTTTTTTTTTTTTATGTTTCATCTTCAGGGAACACCGACACAACACAAGAACAGCACAGCAAATCTTTAATTTATAGAGAAAAGGAACACATTTCAGTGACTACCTCTAAATTTTAATGAAATTCTACATTACTTTTTTTGTCCTCTGAGTCTTTTGCCATTTTTTTCTTGTACCATTGGAGGTACTTTGAAAATGTATACATGTGCAAAATAATAAAATATAAATATCCATTATTATGATTTCAGCTGAAAGCAGAACAAACCTAGAGCAAATACATACATTCATATAAATGTGACATGTATTTTCAAAGTTCACAGCAAGTTTGAACAGTAATGATCAAATACTTATTTTTCTTTAATGGTAAAGACTAATATTTATTGTCATCACAAATGTAAAGAATCGTGCTTACCCAGACAGCAAAAAAGGATGTGTCTTTGTCAGTCTTTGATTCTTTGATGACTTGGAGGTCAGAGTGATTACAATGACTTAATTAATACAGTAACACTTACGAAAATTCCTAAAGTCAAAATTTGTGAACCATACATGGACGCCCCTTTCGACGAACCCAAGCCCAAATTTCTATTTTCCAATCCCTCCCCACTACACTCTGCCTGGAACAATAAACACAGTATTATTTGAAAGTTTTACTCAGAGAGTTCTTAGTCTCCAGAAGTCGTAATAACCTGAAACAGTGTGATGTTATAGAGTACCTGATGTCCGTTGTTCCAGGTGTAGAGGACTCGCTCCCTTGGGTTATAGTCCATCATTGAGATGTGAGAGTACTGATTGTGGAAAGGAATGTCTGTGTACTCATAGGTTGATGTGTTAGTGTTGTATGCAAAGTAGATTTTAGCCCCAGCCAGGTGGGAGTTGGTGACGTATAGGGTGCCACATATCATGAAGGACTCTCCAGCACTACGCTTTGGGAATCCCGTGTCCCACGTCTGCAGAACTTCCAGACTTTGGGGCTCCAGGCGGCTAATGACAATGTTCCCAGCATTTGGAATAGTAGTGTAAACGACCCACAGCCCGTTCTCATCCGACATCAGGTCAATATCTGAAGATCCGCCCCATGAATAGGGAAAGGTGTTGTTGTACCCGGCACCACTCAGGCTTCGCTGAACCAGCACACTGCGAGAACGGAAGTGATACTTGATAATGATGTTGCTCTGATACTTGTTGTAGTAGAGTGAGCCGTTGTAAACAACGTGGCCAGTTCCTGCCCAGGGATGAGGCAACAGGTGTTGTACAAAGTTCAGACCCTTAACAAAATCATTCATAGTTCTATATTCCAGGACTCGGCGACCCTTGAAGTAACCATCCATGGACCACACCTGTGTAAAATAATCACTGATGGTTAGACAAACTGTTAGAAAGGTCATATGAACCACATTATATTCTTAGCTAGTACACCAGGCAATTGGGGTCATTACCCAGACCAGTGGTTCCCAACCTTTTTTTTTTATTATTTTACCAAGAATGATTATCTGGCATGAAGCCTTGTGGGTGGGGGGTGAATCGTCTTCAAGAAACCTATGTCCAGCTGCCCTCGAAGTACCTATTTTTGTATGATATGACCTGTATGACTGAGAACCAAACCAAATAGTAAAAATGAACTGTCCTCTATTTTCACTTTATTCCACTGCAGCCTGATATTGAATGACAGTCAGCACCCATCCCTAGACCAGAGGTTGGGAGCCCCTGACTTCAGACTTCAGTTTAATTGTACATTATATATAGTAACTTGTGGGACTAAATTAATGAATCTCCTATTTTCAATATTCAATGTAAGACACTTAAGAAAAGGTATGTTTCAAATAGGCTTGTTCACTGAATATTTCCGGCAACTAGTTTGGGAATGACAGATACCTACTTCCAATACAGTGCTGCTGAATTCCAATTCCAACAACTAGACAGATTCTATCATCGTTTGCCTCCATCTTCATGGTATGCAAAGTATGACCTTTCTATTTTGACTGTGACTCAACTTTTATTTAGACATCAGTTTTACACTAAGCATATTTTCCATAGTATAACTTTGTGTTAAAACAATTTACTTAAAAATATACTGCAATGTGCAATACACATTTGGAGAAATTACTACAGACTACAAGGTAGTGAAGCATCAATGGTAGCTCGCACCAAAAAGGTCTGCTCTAAAAAAACCTCTACACACAGAAAAATACAATGCTTTATCATTATGTTGCAGGGACTGTGATTATTAACTCTCAGCAGAAACATTGGGTTGTAGAACACCCCGAGGGATTAAAAATCTGTCATTCATCATTCATTTTCAACCGGAGGCATCACCAACCACTTTGTAGATGTTAGAATTAGGTAAGAACCAGGAATGGTGTATTAGGTGAACACCAGCATCAGTGGACCCTGGAAAAGTCTTATTGAGTAGGTTTTGGTTTCAGGCTAAACAATTGCAATAATTTCATTGGGCACTATAAACTATACTATAAAATAATATTTTCATTGATTGGTTAACAGTCTAAGGGCTTTAGAGAGTTGTTTTTCAGAGGAGAACTTGTGTTAGTTAAGATTATTTTAAATGTGAAACAAAAATTGACATTGATTGTAGGATGTTGTTTTATACATTTGTTGGAATGAATTTGTGCTATTACAAGGATAGTGCCATGAAAAGCTGAAATAATCTTACAATTGCCCAGTAATATTTATATGGTAGAAACGATGGCGTAAATAACCAAAAGAGAAATCATGAGCATTGGCCAGGTAGTTTTGTTAAAGCAGTGGCAGGGTCCCAACATTTTCCAATCACTGCACCCTGGTGAGAACTGAATAAAAATATCTTTGTGTGGTGTGTTGGGCTTCTCCGGACAAAGTCACAGATGCAGCTGTAAAGGTTTTAAGGAAGTTTATTGTACAGTGCAGACCATTGCCGTCTCTCTCAAAGTCATAGTCTCTTTTTTAGTCTCTGTGTGGCTGATCTCTTAAGCATGTTCCATGGGTCACAGCTGATCTCTCCCCCTCTGCGATCCTGGCTCCTACTAATATAGGGAGACTTTTGATTAATGGAAATGCACTCACATGTACCTCCACAGCTTGATGGAGGCTGATAGGCTGCCCGGCCAAGCGAACTCCCACGCTGTCCCATGACGACTGGGGGGGGGGGGGGGGGGGGGGGGGCCGTAAGCCAAAGGTTGAATCAGGTTCTCTTGAATCAGAGACTGCTGACAGCCTGAATCCACGATTGCCTGATTTACACTGTGTTCCAAATTATTATGCAAATCATATTTTCTAAGATTTTCCTAAATTATCCTTAGGAATGGCAGTCTTGATGATTGTGCAGTTACCAATCATTAGAGTACAATACAAATGTTTTTTAATGAACCCCCAATGATAGCATATTTAAAAAATATAAATCACAACTGCTCCCAAAAATGTTCCAAATTATTACGTACAATTTAGATTCCACACATTTTATTGTCATTCAGAACAAAAAAAAATAGTTATGGGTAGGGATGTCCGATACATCGGTCCACCGATAAAAATCGGACCGATATGACCATAAATTTTATTATCGAATTATATCGGCATCGGTTTTTCCACCAATATTATTAATCCAATGCTGCAAAGCTGCGGTCTCGACAAATACGCTGGACTTCCTCATCAGGAACTGAGTCAGTACTACTGACACTCTGACCGGCACGTGATTAATGTTGTCATTTAAAGAGACAGCTACAATGAGTAATGCTACAGTAAATGTTTGTGGTCTGGAGTTTTTTGTGGATAGAAAATTGTAATTAAAAATAATAAATATATATCAAAATAAGTATTTCTCGGACTTTTGCCAGTAAAACGTCATTCAGTGTTGTCTCTCATGTCCAGTGTTGGGACTAACGCGTTACTTATAACGCCGTTACGTAACACAACTACTTTTCTCAGTAACTAATAACGTAACGCGTTGTTTTTCCATTTTGATATTGCGTTATAGTTACTTTTGTGTGAAGAGGCCAGTTACTAGTTACTTAAGCAGTGCTGCTTTAGGTGAGAACCATGTGTTTTTCACTGCCTGAACATCACCCGACAGTAATGGTGTCTGCTGGGTATGATTGTGTATGGTAACTCTTACAGTCATGGTGTGAACCTGTGTGAAACTCGTGCGCTATGTAAATCATTATGTTGAATAGGGGCATTGGTTGACATGTTTCATGCTAAGCCAATCAGAACGAGACCTGGGCGGGTCTTCTTGCCTTTTAGGGAAATAAACAGTCTCACACACACAGGTGACGCGGTACAGTAGCACACACCCACAGGCAAGACGACAGCAAGTGTCAAGTTGATAAAATAAAATGCCTGTCAAAATGTCTAAACATCTATTTTGTTTTTATTGTACTGTGATGTACAGTGAACGTATAACTTATTTCCAGACTCTAATTGCAGCGCTGCTCCCTGCAGCTTCACTCTCACTCTCTCACATCCACACAGCTCTAACCACGCCTCCCCACACTGGGAAACATGAACCCTATAACTGAGGTATAAAACCTTATAACCATTACAGTCCCAATAGATTTCATTATGATAGTTGCTACAGAGCTCAACACTAAACTGTTTATAGGGCATCATTAAAATACTATGAAATAAAAAAAAAAAACAACAACAACTTTTGAGTGTTGTTGGGGGACATAACCAAAGATTATTTCTGTTTTCAATATTTTCAAAATATTCTACTGTCTTGGAGAAAATCAAAGGAAACAAAGTAACTGTATTTGGTTCTTCGCCCATGGGTGGTAAAAAATGTATATGTAAAATGTGTATGTTTCACATTAGAGCATCAGTTTTATAACAGAAGTGCTGATCCAGACTCCTTCAACCAATCAGCAGGTGTACTCCAGGTACCTGCTGATTGGTTGAATGACACAGTCAGGTGATTTGTGATGTTGGGTGATCTCTTCTGAATGGCTGAGTGAGGACCACATAGTTCTTGACCTCACTGAGGTAGAGGAAGGGGGCCATTTGTAAAGGGTGAGGAAATTTCCAAAAACAGTCACTTACCCTATGAAGGTTAATGTGTTTTCAAAGTAAAGTAACTAGTAACTAGTTACTTTTATAATTTGGTAACTAGTAACGTAACTAGTTACTTTTTCAGAGCAGTAACTAGAAAAGTAACAAGTTACTTTTTTAGAGTAACTGTCCCAACACTGCTCATGTCATCAAAGAGAAGAGTCGTTTACATTGTGACGATGCAGAAATGTTTTTTTTTTCTCTCATTAAAGAGGGCTTTTTACTCTTGTACTGCAGCTGTTTCTATCTGTGCCCATTTATATTGCCTATTGTGCCGAGGGCTGAATTAATTAATTTTATCAATGTTTTTGGAAAGTTATTCTGTCCAACACTAGACATTTATTGTTTACACCAAATGCTGCACACATAATCATAGGACTGTTTCAGACAAAATGGTAAACAATAAATTGTAATTTTTCCACAACTTATATTGAAGTAGTGTGTTTATGTAGTACAGAGGTATTTATAGAATGCATTAAGTCTGGTATCACAATAATTCAGGGGAAATTAGCTGCCTATATCGGTATCGGTTCACATCGGTATCGGAATATAAGTGTTTGTGGCAATATCGGTTAATACCGGTATCGGTAAATGTTATATCAGACGTTCCTAGTTATGTGCGACATTATAAACATTAGCAGGTCATGGCCTGTATGATTTCAAATGTAACTGAAATCAAGCACTATTTAAATCAAAACATTGTCACAAGTGAAGTCACACCGGAACATACGACCCCTTGGTCAAAGGGACCTTCTCAAGTCTTCCATCCATTGAATTCACTTTTTGGATAGTATCTGCTGGAACAGCCTTGGACAATGATAGAATAGCCTCCCAGCGCTGTTGAGATGTGAACTGCCTCCCACTATCAAACAATTCTCTTGATGATGCTCCAAAGGTTCTCGATAGCGTTGAGGTCAAGGGAGATAGGGGCCACACCATAAGTTTCTGTTAGAAAGAGTCCTGGATCTTCCCTTATCAGCACGACACGTGCATGCTCTGGATTAACTACTTCTCGATGGTGCGGTGATTGCAACGAAGTTTCTTGGCAATTTTGATTGTATTCCTTGACCCAAACAGTAAACTATTTGTTACTTTTCAGCAACCGAAAGGTCTATTTTCTTGACCATCCTGGTTGAAAATGATAGCCTGCTTAATTATGTGGCCTTCTTTACTTTAGTTTCCTCTTTAATTGGGCTCATCTGCCAAACTAATTAGCACAGGTGTCTTGAATTGGTTTCAATGATATACAGAGCCATGATAGACATTACTATTCATGAGTGTAAACTGACAAACATAAAAATATTATCTTACCACTCTTGAAAACTTTTTGCATAATAATTTGGAACACAGTGTATACACCCCTGGATCCTTACCGAAACGCTGTATGTCATTCTAGATCGGGTGAGGGGTGCTGGGTGTCTGTCCACTCGGATCTCCTGCCCCACTTCCTGTGCACACCTCAAACACTCCTGCCCAGATGCCTGAGCGGCTCTCTGTGGGGTCTCCTGAGTGCCAGGAACCTGTAACCCAGGAGCGGAGACTCTCGTTATGGAATCCTGTTGTAGCTGGGGCAGGCTAGTAGAAATAACGGGGACGGGGCAGTGTGTTCTTTGTCGGGGCATTGGCGTTGAGCTAGGTCACTGCTAGGTGTTTCTCTGCCAAACTGACCGCACTCTGCAGGCTCTCTGGTCAAGGGCACCTAACCTAGTCAGCTGTCCTGGGTGGAAGTCCCCCAATGAACTGCTCCACCACGATTGCCTCCAGCGATGATGGTCCTCAGGGGATGATCATCAAGCGATTCATGACCGCCTTCTTCACGTCCAGGTAACCCTTGCAGCTGCTAGCAGGGCAAGCGCTGCAGTGTGCGCTTCCCCAGGGAGCTGCGGTAGAAGGCAAACCGCCCACTCCTCCTGCGGTCACTGAACGTCTTGGAAGCCGTCGCCTGCCCGGTTTTAGCCAACTGATTGGCCAGAGCCCCTCTCCGCACTCGCAGTTCCGGAAGCTGTTCTCTGTGAGCCACCACCTGTTCTTGATGCATAGTGAAAACTTCTACTCAATGACAACCAATTCCTCAATCTGCCTCTGTTAGTCATTCATCCGGATTAATTGGGCGCTGGATGTGGTGTGTTTGGGTTCTCCTTGCACAGTCACAGATGTAGCTGTACAGGTTTTGAGGAATTTTATTGTAGTACAGACCTCGGCGTCTGTCTTTCCACAGTCTCTCTCAAAGTCTTACTAGAGTCTTTTTTTAAGTCTGTGTGGCTGATCTCTTCATCAGGTTCCGTGCTCCTACTAATGCTCCTTCTAAATATATCGGGAGAGTTTTGAGTAATGCAATTGCACTCACCTTCGTCCCTTGCAGCATCAGCCTCGCCTCTGGTCAGCTCTCCCTGCTGCAGCTGAGCTCTAACCACTGCCCTGCTCCCACACTTTGAAAATTTTTTTTTGTGTTCAATGTTTTCAATAATTGGAAGTGAAGTAGTTTATTGTCCTCCTTATGGCATGTTTTGGAATCAGAACACAGGAGCATGTGCTCATATGTTGAGCAAAACACCTAGAAGGTAGCTCCTCCTGGGAGCCTCGGGAGGAAAACACACAGCGACTCTGGAGCAGACGGATCCATTCGAAAACAGAAGCTACTGAACAAAGCTAAGTCTAAACAAAATTGCACGGAAAATGACTTCTCTTTCCGACTCTCCTGTTCTCTCTACCTCCACCATTTTGTCATGTACCCAGTGTCTGATGTTTAGTAACTCCTCGTCTTCATTTAGTGAAAACGGCATATGTATTAAATGTAGCTTGTTCGCCATCATGGAAGCGAGGATTAGCCTGCACGAAGCACGGCTCATCAATATAGAACCTAGGCACATAACATTAACCGTTGAAGCCGCTGCCCCACAGTCACAGCTAGTTTCAGACCCCCCAGCCGCTCCTGTGCAGCCGGGAAACCAGGGTGAATGGGTGACTGTCAGTGGTAGGAAGCAAAGCGCTAAGCTGAAGCTCCCGGTTAGCCACCGACCGGTTCACGTTTCAAACTCTTTCTTCCCACTCAGTAACATCCGGCTGAAAAAACGACTTTAGTTATTTAGTTATAAGTTTTCAACTCCTTCGACCATAGTCCGTTGTATATCTGGGGCCAGAGCGGGCCACGTTTAACAAAATTTAAAGCTGCTGGCTAAGGCAAATCGTAGCTTCAATAAAATTATTATCCACGTCGGCAGCAATGACATTCGGCTTCGTCAGTCGGAGGTCACTAAAATTAATGTTGAGTCGGTGTGTACGTTCGCAAAAAGCATGTCGAACACCGTATGTTTCTCTGGACCCCTACCGGACATTACCAGTGATGACATGTATAGTCGCACGTCATCATTCAACCGCTGGTTAACAAGGTGGTGTCCTAGCAATAATGTGGGCTTCACACAAAATTGGCAAAGTTTCTGGGGAAAGCCTGGTCTGATTAGAAGGGATGGTGTTCTGGACGGAGCTTCCCTCCTCTCCAGAAATCTGGTGAAATTAATTACATCCAAATCATGACCACTAACAGTCGGGACCAGGAAACAGAGTTGCAGTCTAACATGCTTCTCTGTGCTCCTAGCATGTCAGTCATCCATTACAGTTAACAACAACAACAACAATAACAATAACAGTATTAATATAGAATACAAGCATAAGTTTAGCGAGCCACCCATAGATGGTACTATACAGGAACCTACATCCCTTATATATGTTAGGTCCACCCTTAGGGAGCAGCCACGGAGACACAGAAGTGGAGTCATTCAAAATAATCTAATAAAAATAAACACTAGGACAGTCTCAGAGCCAAAAACAGATGAGAGGATAAAGTCGGGTTTACTTAATATTCAATCCCTTGTTCAAAAGCACTAATTATAAACAATTTAATCAGTGAAAATAATTTTGATTTACTCTGTTTGACAGAAACCTGGCTTCAGGTGGATGACTATACGTATATAATTGACAACGACACCCCCCACCCACACTAATGCCCATACCCCCAGGGGACATGGCAGAGGTGGTGGTGGTGGTGGTGGGGGGCGGTTATAAGCAATATTTAACCGTACACTTTCGTTCACCCCCCCAAACTACATGTAGTTATAAAACTTTTGAGCATCTTAGCCTATGTCTGTTAGACCATACTCTTAAGCAGAACAGACTTCAATTAATTATCCTGTATCGCCCACCAAGCCCATATTCCAATTTTATAGTCAAATTTGCTGATTTTTTGTCAGAACTAGTTCTCTGTTCTGACAAAATTATCATAGTTGGTGACTTTAACATCCACATGGATGTAGCCAATGACAGTCTGGGCTCACACTGTAAAGATCTGCTCGACTCAATTGGCTTCAAACAACAGGTAAATAAACCTACTCACCAACATAAACACACCTTAGATCTAATTCTAACTTACGGCATTGACACATATAATATTGTAGTATTAAATGAAATTCCCCTATTATCCGACCATTTTCTTATCGCTTTCAAATTTTTAGCAACAAATTCACTAAACTTTAAAAAGCACCATTATTACAATCGCTGTTTATCCAAGAGCTCTGTACAGCAGTTTCATGAACAGCTCTCCTCCACCCTTCAGCCAAGTTTCTGTTACACAGATTCTGAAAGCTATAGGAACATATTCCTCACAAAACTTAATGATTTAGTAAATAAAACTAATCTAACTCTAAAAACGGCCATAGGCACTGTTGCCCCTATAAGGAAGAAAAGTATGTCCCGAAATAAATCCGCCCCGTGGTATAGTGCCCAAACTCGCGCCTTAAAACTAAAAACACGGAGGTTCGAAAGTGCGTGGCGTTCCACACAAAATGACAGTCACTATGTCTTGTGGAGGAACAGCTTAGATACTTACAAAAGAGCTCTGAAAGATGCAAGAACAGCATATTACTCAGAGTTAATAGATATAAATAAGAACAATCCCAGGTTCCTTTTCAGCACTGTAGCCAGGCTGACAGAGAGCCAAAATGTAATCAACCCAATGATACCTCTATCTCTGCATAGCAGAGACATTTAAAAAATTTTTAATGATAAAATAGATAAAATCAGAGATAAAATTAACCACCTTGTACCCCCACATATGACCAAAACACAGTTTAGCACGACCAACCTAGACGCAATGGTGACTCTGATTCTGCAATTAAATGAATTCACCCCTCTAAATCTCTCTAAGGTCACTGATCTCCTCGGCTAAATTAACCACTTGTCAGCTGGATCCTGTACAAGCTAGACTTGTTAAAGAGGCCCTCCCCCAAATAGGCTATATAATATTGCAACAAATAAATATGTCCCTATTGAGTGGCTGTGTCCCAGAGGCCTTTAAAATAGCAGTAATTAAACCATTACTTAAAAAAGCCTTCTCTGGATGCTAGCACTCTAGCAAACTATAGGCCCATTACAAATTTACCTTTTATTTCAAAAATCTTAGAAAAAGCCGTTGCTTCCCAATTGTGTGATCATTTGCATAGCAATAATTTATTTGAAAAAAATAAATCCGGGTTTAGAACCCATCACAGCACAGAGACTGCGCTACTGCGAGTACAAAATTATGTTCTCGTGGCCTCTGACAAAGGACTAGCATCTATCCTGGTCCTTCTGGATCTCAACACAGCGTTCAACACAATTGACCATGAGATCCTATTACATAGATTGGAAAAAGATTTTGGGATTAAAGGATCAGCACTTGCCTGGTTTAAATCCTACCTGACGAACAGATTGCAATTTGTTAGTGTTAATGAGGAATCCTCCATGCCCACTAAAGTGAGCTGTGCAGTTCCTCAAGGGTCTGTGCTTGGCCCAATTCTTTTTACATTGTACATGCTGCCACTAGGCAACATCATCAGGAAGCACAACATAAATTTTCATTGCTATGCAGACGACACACAATTGTACATATCGGTACGGCCAGATGACCCAAACCCCTTAATTAAACTCTAAGATTGTCTTAGAGACGTTCTGGCATGTATGACCCAGAATTTTCTGATGCTAAACACAGAAAAAACTGAGGTCATAGTTTTAGGGCCAAAACATATAAGAGCACCATTGTCATGTAAGTTTAACCATAGGTGGCACTACCCCAGTCCCCTGTGTTAAAGCAAGGAACCTGGGTGTCCTGTTTGATCAGGATTTATCCTTAGAGGAACAGATAAATCAAACCTGTAGAACAGCCTTCTACCACCTACGTAACACTAAAACAATTAGAAAAAATACTTTCACGACCAGACTCTGAAAAGTTAATCCATGCCTTTATAACCTCAAGGCTGGACTATTGTAATTCCCTTCTGTCAGGATGCCCAAATAAATCCCTAAAAAGCCTTCAAATGGTCCAGAATGCAGCAGTGCGCATACTGACTGGAACCAGAAGACGGGAACATATAACCCCTGTCTTGGCTTCGCCACATTGAATACCAATAAAAAGCAGAATTTAATTTAAAATACTCCTAATCACATTTAAGGCCCTAAATAATCAAGCACCACAGTATATCTGTGATTTAATCACCCCCTATCAATCAAATAGATCTCTCTGCTCCCAAAATTCGAGTCTACTGGTCATCCATAAATAAAAATAGAACAGGTGGTAGAACTTTTAGTTACCAGGCTCCTCTCCTGTGGAAGTAGCTGCCACTCTCAGTAAGAGAGTCAGATTCTGTCTCCTCCTTCAAAGTGAAAACCTACCTCTTTAGTGTAGCCTTTAGCTTAAATTAGATTAGGCATGCCCCGATTAGATCATCTTAAAGAGATACTGCTATAGGCCTAGACTGCTGGGGGATTCTTCATTTTCATCTCGCACATAAAATGAGTACATTGATTAGCCTGTTCTAAAATCACACTACCACCATGTACTCACTTAAGTAACTGGTCCCACTCTTTTACAGTTTCTGCTGCTGCAAATGTGCGGGACAAGAACAAAACAAAAGCGAGGACTTAGTCATCGATAAGACCAACCAGGACTTGAACTTTTTCTTTTCATTGTTTTTTTGTGTATTGAAATTGTAAAATGCATGTTCTGAGTAATATCCACTGCACTGTAACATCCACTCCACTCTCCGTGCAGGGAGTGGATCCGTCACCTGTGGTAAGTTTTTCCTTACCCTTGCTGACGGTCCAAGGATAGAGGATGTTGCCAACTCTGTGAAGCCCCATGTGTCAAACTGTGTTTAGTAAATGTGGGCTATATAAATAAAATTTGATTTTTTATTTTTTTTTATTTAATTACAGGAAACCGTTCCATGTGTGCTGAATTGAATCCTGTGTGGTTTCAATGCATGCATGAGTTTGTGTGTTCCAAGAAATTGATCTTCCATCTACTGGATGTCTTTTGGCCTTTCTGCTCCATGTTTTAGTACTTTGTTTATTTTATACTACAGCACTGTATTAAAAATAATTCTTGCACTCAGTGATCAATAAAATCGTTTTTATATCTTACCCACAGTGTTATAAAATGTCACTAACAACACAGATTATCCTCACTTTACCACATCCTCAGCCTAAGGCATTTCATAAATTTATAAAGAACATCTTGTTCCACCATCATTAAAGTGGAAAAATACATTGTCACAATGTAAGTGCATATGTTATGTGTAGACAATAGATTGTTTATATTCTCTATCTGTGGTGTTTTATTGGAAACCTTTTGCCCTTTGTAATGGCACTTAGTATAGCAGCACTGATGTTTTATGTCCTAGACTTTACACTTTTGCATTGTTTTACCATAGGGTTGGGATTCTCTGTATTGTCAAGGATTCAACTCGTGTATTACCTGTTATATTGTGACGATTTGAAGTAAAATATTGCTAAATTAATTAGTAGCAAATTAATTAATGCTACTAAGCAAATTATTTATCGATCAGTCGGTGCATTATGTTCCAGTGTATTTTCTGAGCATGAATTTCTGTCAAGCCAGAAAATACACTGGAACATAATGCTGCCACTGTGAACTGGACCTTATGTCAAGGACTAACACATTTTTTGTGTCCTTAGTCTCTTCAGCTTGCACTTTCTTTTGGTCCATGCTTGCACAGATTTCACTTAAAAAACACATTGTCTCATTCTAGCCCCTATACAATTTAACCCCACCTAAGTTATGACCCTGGTCATTGGGGTCTGTGGAGTCTAGTGAGCTTGACACATTCGACATTGCTCTGAGCTCAGCTTTACATCTTTGGTAAGAATAGGCTAGGTCACAATGACCTAGCAGAGCTGGCAGAGCTCTCCAGGTTCATACTGTAAAACTGTTTCAATTTTCTATCTGACTTCAAGGTACTATGCTCAGAGCACCTCAGTGGCAACCTGCCAGTTGGTGCATTCGAACCTGAAGCCCTGTGTGCCCAAATCTGCTTCCTTAACCACTAGGCCACCACTGCCACCATTTTAACTAACAAGCAACCAGCGCTTAATTTACAAAAGCAAATAAAAAAGTACAATTAGGCAAATTTCAGATAATATGCTCTGCACCCTATATAATTAAAAACAAGGATTAAGAAGAGTTGGCAGTGGACACAGAAGTGAGCAATGTCCAAGTCAGATAGGCATTGTATAAAAGCCGAGCGTAGGAGCTGCTATCTGTTATCTGTAATCAGGTTATTATGGCAGGTTAGGAAATCCAAAAAAACTATTCACCTTTAAGGGATGTGATTAAAAAAATGAGGGCTTACCCTGTTGTCAGAGCTGGGGATCATAGTATCCGTCATCCAGGAGCCAAACCTTGATCCTGAGGCCCGAACTGTGATGGGATTACTGACCCCAGTGAGTTTTCCACAGCCTGCAGAGTGAAGATTGAGCAAGGGTTTATGACAAACTGACAGACTGTTTATGAAAATTGAAAAATTTTACTTCCTCAGTTAGATTTCACTCAATGAATACAAGTTTGATCCAAATGGGCTACATAATTTAAACTTCTCAAATTGAATTGTCATATAACAATTATTTATCCATATGCAGTTAGGCCATCACTTTACTCTTACTTTACACACACATACAGGGCGGGGCAGTGGTTAGCGCACAGCTGCAGCGGAGAGAGCAGGTGAGTGACGAGGCTGATTCTGCACTGTACGCAGGTGTTCACATTTCCACTTTTCACATTAATTGTTCCTCTCCTTTTATCAGTAGAAGCCGGGTTCACAGGAGAGGACGGGCAAATAGAGAGGAAACTGGACTGAGCTGAACTGAACGTTTGATGCACTGTGTGTGTGTGTTAGTGGCTGACAGAGCTGTGATAGCCGGGCATCATTTGTACAGCCAATAAACCAGGATGTCAGGAAGGCAGTTTTGGATCGCCTGGGTTACTCCCCCGAAGATCACCAACGTCGTTTTCGGGGAGCGAGGCTGGGAGAGGCGGACCGTCCCTTTACCTCTGCCCAGCAGCTGCGGGATTCAGCCGCCAGGTGGCTGCAGCCGGGGGAATCAGCAGGCGAGGCGCGGATGCTGGAGAGTGTGGCGCTGGAACAGTTCATCAGGGGACTTCCACAGTCATCAGTGGACTGGGACCGGTGACATCGGCCGAGCAGCCTGCAGGAGGGAGTCAATCTGGCAGAGGACCATCTGGCCGTGCAACCCCTACAGCTAGGAGCGGAAGCCACAATGCCGGGGGGCCGCCCCACTCCGATGCCACGACGGAGGACAGCGCCCTCTCACGTGACCACCGAATCTCCAGCCCGGGCCGAACAGAACAAACCTAAAATATCCTCTTGTTGCTTACAGGTTCCAAGGTCCCACAGTGCTGTATCAGTCCCACAGGGGGCCGCTCAGAGGGGCGTTGGGGGGCGGACAGCTGGGTCACGTGCGGTGAGATGGTCCATCGTTGGAGGTAGGGCAGGTGATCCAGGTGGACAGAACCCCAGCGCCCCTCCCCCGATCCAGAGGGACATGCAGCGTTCCGGTAAGGATCCAGGGGAGCACTTTGCACCAGCAGACAAAGTCCTGGTGCTCCTCCCATCTTCAGCATCAAAGCTGCTCGCAAAGTGGCACGGACCTTTTGTAGTTACACGGAGAGTTGGTGGTGTTGACTATGAGGTGGAGCGTTCAGATAGGAGAGGAGACACTCAGATTTATCATTTAAATCTGTTAAAAGGGTGGGTGGAGCCAGAAGCGGTCGCCCTAGTGTCGACGGCTCCTGGTCCGAGCTCTACTCTGGGGAACAAATCCCTTACGTTGGCTCAGAAAGCGGACGTGGAAGGGCTCCAACAGAAATTTTCTGATGTGTTCTCCTTTCTTTCAGGGCGCACCACTCTCATACAGCATCACATAGAAACACCGCTTGGTGAGACGGTGCGTTCAGGGCCGTACCGTCTTCCCATGCACAAGTGTAATGTGGTGCAGAAGGAACTAAAACAAATGCTGGGAGTTATTGAAGAGTCACACAGCGCCTGGAGCAGCCCCGTGGTTCTAGTGGGTATGAAAGACGTGTCTGTTCGGTTCTGTGTTGACTACGGTGTCACAATTTGATGCGTATCCATTGCCCAGGGTGGACGAACTCTTGGATCGGCTTGGTACAGCTCAATTTTTCACGACACTGGATTTAACCAAAGGTTACTGGCAGATTCCCATATCACCAGAATCTAAGGAGAAAATGGCCTTCTCCACTCCGTACGGTTTGTACCAATTTGTTACACTGCCATTCGGTTTGGAGCCCCGGCCACCTTCCAACGCCTCGTGGGCAGAGTAGCCGCATATTTGGATGATGTCATCATCCATAGTGGCTGCTGGGCGGAACACATGCAGCACGTAACCGCGGTGTTACAGTCCTTGAGGCAGACGGGGCTCTCGGCCAACCCAGGTAAGTGTGCAGTTGGACGGAAGGAGGTGCGGTATCTGGCACACTGCTTGGGGCGGGGTCAGGTGCGTCCACAGCTGGATAAGACAGCAGCGATCGCATCCAGTCCGCCTCCCAAGTCTAAAAAGGAGGTCAGGCAGTTCTTGGGGCTCATGGGTTATTATCAACAGTTTATCCCACAGTTTGCAGATTTGGCCAGCCCCCTGACAGACCTGACCCGTAAGAGTGCCTCAGATCCGGTCCAGTGGACGGAGCTGTGCCAGCGGGCGTTTGAGCAGCTGAAACGGGCTCTCTGTGGTAAGCCACTCTTATTTACCCCTAATTTCTCTCTCCCTTTCATGCTGCAGGCTGACGCGTCGGGCAGAGGGCTGGGGGCAGTCTTGTCCCAGCGGGTGCAGGGCACCGACCGACCCGTCGTGTACATCAGCCGGAAGCTGTCCGACCGGGAGAGTCGGTACAGCACTGTTGAAAAGGAGTGCTTGGCCATCAGATGGGCGGTCGGCGCTCTGCTTTATTACCTCCTGGGATGCCCTTTCACTCTGTGCTCGGACCACGCTTCGCTCCAGTGGCTCCACCGCATGAAGGACAGCAACGCTAGGATCACTCGGTGGTACCTGGCGTTGCAACCATATAACTTCAAGGTCATTCACAGGACGGGAGCACAGATGGCGGTCTCTCATCCCCTGACGACTGGGCGTGAGGAGGGGGGCGGCGGGGAGTTCGCTCGGCCGGACAGTCTGCTGGCCTCAGTCCAGCGGTGGAGGTATGTGAGGGCGGGGCAGTGGTTAGTGCAGAGCTGCAGCGGAGAGAGCAGTTGAGTGGCGAGGCTGATTCTGCACTGTGCGCAGGTGTTCACATCTCCACTAATTGTTCCTCTCCTTTTATCAGTAGACAGTAGTCCACAGGAGAGGCCGGGCAAATAGAGAGAAAACTGGACTGAGCTGAACTGAACGTGTGATGCACTGTGCGTGTGTGTTAGTGGCTGACAGATCTGTGATAGCCGGGCATCATTTGTACAGCCAATAATCTTGTGCATTGAACTCCAGAACTGTGCCTTGTGTGTGTTCAGAGGACTCACTGACTCCTACAATATATATATCAGACATTATGTGATTCTAATAGAAATTGTACGCTCCATCTTAATAATCACACTGCTTCACTTTTTTTTGCTGAGAGTAAGTAAAGGATCATTTTTGAGGGGACACAACGAGGAAATAGTGCATTTTATACCTGGTGGATATTTACAACCATTGCAAACATCAGTGCTGGATACCTAGTTTCTGCATGCATGAGTGGAGCCTCGTCTCCAGCAGCAAGACTCTCTGACGCAGTTCCTCGTAATCGTAGGCCCCCATCTCCTCCTGGATGGTCATCAAAACCACTGACAGATTTCTGACTTCCTCTCGTAAACGCAAGATCATCTTGGTGTCTGCTTTGTACTGTTCCATCACAGGCAGCAGTGGGAGCAGCTGGCTGACTTTGTCTTTTAACTCCTGAGGATTTAAGTAAAATAAACACATGAAACTGTTGTGTGACTGCATGTACAGTGAGCACATCATCTTAATCTCTTAAATACTTGGTAGCAGAAAATCTAGTTACGTAGTTTATACAAGTAAATAAGAACTGAGAGTCTAACACAAGGGAGTAAGGGACAATCCTGAGATAGTCTCTTACTCTTACTGGTGTAGTCATACCTGCATAAAAGATTAAAAAGCATTTTACTTTCAGCCTGATTAAAATGACACATAGGCTGTATTTAAGTTTTAGGTGCCAAACCTAATCTGTCTGCAATACATGTTTTCCCAGGGAACAATCTTTAAAGTAAATATTATTGACAGTTGTAACAAATGTAAAAATAAACAAGAATACAGTTGTGGTCCAGTGAGGAGTTGGAGAAATAATAAGAAGATGCCGGTATATCATGAACACAGTGTATAATGATGCTTAAAATAGTCAGCAGTTTAACTTGATTCAAAAAGAAAGATAGTGCTAGGTGTAAACAAGTGTTCAACTTATTAGGGATGCCCAAGTATATTAACTAATTATGTAATATTGATAAGAATTGTTATTTCTGTTATATTCTGATACTAAAAAACAGGTAATGCAACAACTGGGTTTCACCAGATAATTTCACCTAAATTATTTTTTTAACATGAATTATTATATTTATTATTATTATAATTTATCACATATCAATATGTGCTATGAGATTAGAGATTATATGAGATTTGGAGTTAAATGTGTGAAAATAATGGAATATCGTGGACAGCTTGATTATAATATTGAGTCTCCCTATTTGTTATTTTTCCCAATCATAACAAACGATATATTTTCAGGAAAGTGCTGTATATGTAACGGATTGGATTAACAGTTTAGTGAATAAAATCCTGCAGAAATAGTTCAAGACTTTTATTTTGTAGTTTCCTGTATAGATTTGGATTGTGGGTAATTAGTAGCAGGAAGAGAATTTTCTATGCTGCAGGTAGGTTTGGATATCGTGGGTCTGCATAAAAGCTTTCAAGATTTATATTTACACGGTGTTGCATGAGCCCAGATTTTTTTTTATATTAAATGTTTTAAATGAGGTAACTATAAATCACAGTTTGACCCTGTATTGCTGCTTTTATTTTGTTTTGCATTTTCGGTTGATCTTGACATTTATTTTGTTTAGGTAAAGCGGTATCCTGACGTTAGAGCCACAGACCCACATTTGTTTTGTTGTTGACCCATGTGCAGGTAAATAATCAGATTTGATGATAAAATTGTTAATTATGTTTTGTACGTTCTAAGTTTGACTTATGGCTGCGCTAGCATTCACGTTTTCAAATGTGCTTAGCCTGTGACATAATTGTTAAGGTAATTCAGTGCAGTGCCAGTTTTAGTCAGAAATGTTTTCTTTTTGAATGGTTTATCTGTATACTTATGTGTTTATTTTATTTATCAACAATATATAAATAGAACTAGATTAAGATTACATTTAGAATTAAATTTAGGACGTGGCAGTGGTGGCCTAGCGGTTAAAGCGGACTTGGGTCCGCAAGGTCCCTGGTTCGAATCCACCGGCAGCCAGGTTGCCACTGAGGTGCTCTGAGTCCCAACCCACATAACCCGTCACAACCCACATAACTTCTTGTGGGCTCACCACCCACAGGAAGGAAACCACAGGAATGTGATTTGGGTGGCGCCAGCTGCCCCTGCGACCCAGCAATGGACAAGCAGAAGAAGATGAATGAATGAATAGTAAACATATACAGCAGGAAGAGCATTTTCCATGCTGCAGGTAAAGCGGTATACTGACGTTAGAGCCACAGACCCACATTTATTTTGTTGTTGACCTATGTGCAAAAAAAAAAAAAACATTTCATCGACCATTTGGGAGTCATTCATCAGTATCCACGCAATGCGCAGCAAAGCAACAGACCAGTAATATATAGGCAAAAAGGCTATGCTACTACACACTAGAGAAAAGGTGCATCAATTAAGATTCCTTGCCACCAGAGCAGGGATAGTTTCCATGCTTAGGTTTATCGTAAATCTGTTGATGGAGTAAGTCTCAGTCCTTGGGTGCTACATCAAAAATCGAATTTTCACTTTTTCAAGCTGGGAAAACCTCTTCTAATTATTTCGTGCACCTCTCCATTGGCAACTTGAGCTGTGTACATTCATCAGCCCGGACCTGCTTCGGTCAAATGCTATTTCTATTTTATTTGATTGAACTACATATTATTATTCAGATGAGTCCGTGAATATAATGCATAGCGTTCCACATATTTTAGCTGCATTGCGGCCTTCACTGATGAAACAGTTAATTTAATCAGCCTCTTGATTACCTTCACTGTAATGGTGTACGTAAAAATCAGTGTATTGTTTGCTCCTTCAGCACCACAGCCGTAAAAGAACACTTTGCATTTATCAAATGATCTTTGGTTCAAACTATTTTATGGTCCGTCTTATATCACTATTATATAATAGTGTGTGAGTTTCAATTTATGGCAAAAAAAAGTAGTTACGTTGCATTACAGTATGGGAAGTGTAGAGTTTTTTTTTTTTTTGTTTTGTTTTGTTTCTGTCCATTCCAATTAAGTAGATATTCCATTCATCCTTTAATCAGAGTAAAACACAGTAGTATACATCACTCCGGTACACGGTTTTTCTTTTTTTGTAGTTGAAGTGCAATTGATTTTCTCCTTTTCCTCTTACATGACAGTGAACAGTGCTAAGTGCACTACGAAACTGAAAAAAAAAAAAACAAAAAAAAACAAACACAACACAAAGGACCATACTTCTCATAGTGCTCTATCAAAATAAGAGTCCGTGATATGACGTGGACATAATACGCAAAGTAGAGACATTAACATGTTCACATATGGCCTGAAATATACAAAAATAATAAAATAACCAAAAATAACATTCATATGAGAGCACAACCTAACAGGAAGTTATACTGGGGCAGACCTCTGTATAACATTCAGAATAGTAGCATGTTTTGCTTAAAATAAATGAGTTAAACCTGCTCATTCGAAGAAAGGGAGGAAAACCAAACTCATTGGCATAATTATATTGTAATCCTGCAAACAAACAATGCAAACAAACAATGCAAACAATGATATTTGACCTCTGCAATTAACCCTTCATGACGATGAACAGTGGGAGGCTTATAGCACTTGGGGACGGTGTTATGTCATTGAAGAACAATAACACTTCACACCTGCCATGCGCTTTTCATAATGCTTTCTTTGTTTGGACCTTAACCTGAGAACTGTAATTTATATTAGTTTCTAGAGGCTTTAATAGGTAACAGTTATCATAACTGAAAGTCTGGGTAGCTGGGCCTCTAGACCTCTCTTTAGACCTCAAAGAGATCACAATTTATGTGTCTTGAAGGACTAATTAACTTTATAACACTCTCTTTTAAACTAAAGGTCAAATATTTTCTTTTTCAGTCATGATACAGTCCACATATAGTCACATTTTTATCCAATCATTTAAGCCCCATTACTTGACTCGTAACACTTACCTGAAAGCCCCTTTGGTTCAACCCACGGTGATTTTCAGATGCCCCCTTCAACTTTTCATCCACCACTTTCATCAGACTCTCCGTATTCCTCATATACTGTAGATCCCTGTATGTCCTCAGGTCCAGCACCTCCATTGACTGACTGATGTTTTGGACCTATCAATGTCTCACCAACACACACATATATACGCACACATGCATATATCCAAGCGCATACATTCAAGTACATGCACAAACACACAAAAAGTCAGTTTTACTGCAGGTTATTTCCATTCGAATTTATGTATACACAAGTAAATACATATAAGAAGTTAATTCTTCAATGTGATAAAAACAAATTCTCAAAAAAGGTTGCAATCCAGTTATATAAGAACAGAAGGTTTTTTTTTCTGTAGTCTGGAAAATGTACAAACATGTAGCATTCCTTATGGAAATTAATTCTCTGAACTTAATTAAAAGTGTATTTTATTGTGTTTTGCTGTTTAAAAATTGATTTAACAGGAAAGGGGCCATTGGAAGAAAGCTGTTGTGTGTCTTCAGGATACAAGCTACCCTTAACCAGAGCTTTCCAAGTTATGAGGAAGTATTGTTTTGCTATAATTTCTTTGCAAGTCAAGGACTCCTCAGAATACACTGCACATCCAAGCTCCATCTCTACACCAGGTCACATATCAGGTCAGTCAAGTTTTTCACTCTGTCACTCAGCATTTGGCCTGAATAAGTAATCAGTCTGAACTGTAGCATTATTATTAGTTTTAGTGTTGGTGAAAATGATCATCAATCCTGCAAATATGTAATACTCTTCTATTCCAGTGGGTGGCAACAGAGGCTATAAGTGCCTGTAAAAACCATACACGACAGCAATGTTCCCTCTAATTTTTCATATGTCTGCGCAGACAGGCAACTTTTTTGAGCAAACTAAGGACCACTGTGAGCAACATTAGATATACACGCTGCGGCCACACCAGCATTAAACCAGGGGTCATAGCAAGTTTATTGGCTTTAAAAGAATTACGAGACAACAGCAACTAATCCACACTCCCGTCTTCGTACAATTCCACCAGCATTCAAATGACTTTTCTGCTGAATGTGACGCTTGAAGTAGTCCAACGTCCATTCAATCCACACTTTTCCCTCTGGAATCTTCCCTGTTACTTTAGCTTCGCAGCATGTTTTGTAGAGCAACCCTTTCTCACTCGAAAAAATCTCACCCAGTAACACCCCTTGTTCTTCTGTTCGCAGATACTTGGACAGCACAATTCCATCTTAAAAGAACCGCAATTCTTTTTTACTTTGGCTTTGTGAGTGGATGTGCCACTGCCTGTTTGTTTCGCCATAATAAGGGGTTAGCGCAACATTGATCCACGTTTATCTGTCTTCACCGTCTATTTACATTCCGTCGCCCCGTCAGCTACATGCTAACCTACAAAACAGTGGCACTTAGGCATAGAGCGCTGTAATGACATTGATTGGCTACGTATGTAAATACATGTAAACCGCATGATTATCATTGGCTGACAGTGTTAGTTATTGTTTTACTAAAGTACCGCCTGTTGTCACATGCCAGTTAGTGAGTTGCATTACAAAAAAAACTAATTATTTTGTAAACTTTTTTTGCTTATTTCATTTACACTTCAGCTTGGATTTTATTTTATGCGCTGCATATATTTGCTGTGCGCGGAGGACATGGGAGCAGTGTGCAGGCGTGCAGCTTAGAGGGAACGTTGCACGACAGTGACTGTAACAGCAAGTGAGAGTAAGATGAGCAATTGACAGTGATGGCAAAGTGTTTGAGAAGGGAACAGGGCCCTGGACAAAACTCTGACCCAGCTGAAGGCCCTAGTATGAGGACAGGTTGACAAAAGCAAAAACAACTCCCCAGACTCCTTGTTTGTACACAACAGTGAGCTGTTGCATTACTGTTGGCCAAATAACACCATTGATTTACCTAATTTAGGTCCTCTGTTTTCATTAGGAAGTCTGCTGCAGTACATAATCAATAGCTTCAAAGACACATAAGACAAATCAACAAATTTTATGAAAGCAATGCATGTGTGTGTGTGGAGGTCGTAATGTATTGACAATTGTTCAATCAAATTGGTTATATTGAATTGTTGGTAAAAGCTTTCAACCACTTATCTGTGTGGTTGAAATATAGATATAGAGCTGAGCATCTCAAGCTTGACTGCAATAAAAACTAAAAACAAAGACTGAGAGCTGTTGAGGAAGAGCTTCCTGTGTGTCTTTCTACCATCTCTGCCAGGATATCCAATTTGTGTTCATCGAAACGGGCTCAGATTCTACACTAAGTGAGTATAAATACATTTTTTAAATTATATTATACTGAGTTCCAAATTATTACGCAAAAAGTGTTCAAAAGTGGTACAGTAAGATTTGTCAGTTTAAACTCATGAATGGTAATGTGTAGCATGGCTCTGTACATCACTGATCCGATTGAAGACACGTGTGCTAATTATTTTGGCAGGTGAGTCCAATTAAAGGGGAAACTACTAAATAAGGGTGTTCCACATTATCAAGCAGGTGCTTTCAGCTGCTGAAAAGCAACAAATAGTTGATTGTTTGGGTCAAGGAATGACGACAATCAAAATTGTCAAGAAACTTAATTGCGATCATTGCACTATCGAGAAGTATGTAGCTGATTCAGAGCACACACGTGTGCTAACAGGCAAATACATATGATAAAAAAATCAGCTGTAAAAATGCCCCATCACAGCAGCAGCCAAGTTTTTGAAGCTGCTGGTGCCTCCAACTTGCCCCGGACAACAAGATGCAGGGTCCTCCAGGGGTTTGCGGCGATTCGTAAGCCATCGTTTTGACCTCCACTGTCCATGCACACCAGCAAGGCTCCAATGGGCCAGGCAATACCTGGAGACTGACTTCAAAACTGTTCTGTTCAGCGATGAATTTCGTGCAACCCTCAATGGTCCAGATGGATGGAATAGTGGATGGTTGGTTGACGGCCAACCCATGCAAACAAGGCTATGGCTCCAACAAGGAGGTGGTGGAGTGATGTTTTGGGCTCGTATCATGGTGAGAAAGATCGTCAGCCCTTTCAGGATCCCTGATGGTGTGAAGATGACATCCACAATGTATGTGGAGTTCCTCAAAGAACACTTCCTGCCACGTTTCAAAAGGAAGAATCAAGCTTTTCGGAACAAGATCATTTCCATGCATGACAATGCCCCATGCTTTGCTGCAAGAAAATACATCTGCATTTCTGGCTGCAATGGGCATCAAAGGAGACAAACTTATGATGTGGCCCCCATCCTCCCCCATCCTCCCCTGAACTCAACCCTATTGAGAACCTTTGGAGCATCATCAAGAGAAGTGTTTAGGATGGTGGGAGGCAGTTCACATCTCAACAACAGCTCTGGGAGGCTATTCTGTTCTCGTGCAAAGCTGTTCCAGCAGATACTATCCAAAAACTGACAAATTCAATGAATGGAAGACTTGAGAAGGTCCTTTTCAACAAGGGGTCGTATGTTCAGATGTGACTTCACTTGTGATAATGTTTTGATTTAAATAGTGCTTGATTTCAGTTACATTTCAGTCAGACAGTACCTGCTAATGTTTATACTTTTACACATAACCATTTTTTGTTCTTTATGACAATAAAATGTGTGTAAACTCAATTGCGCTTAATAATTTGGAACATGCATTTTTGTCATTTTTATTTTTTAAAAAATGTACTATTATCTTAGGGAGGTTCATTCAAAAACATTTGAATTGTACTCTAATGATTGGTGACTGAAAAATCATGAGGATATATGATGATGAAACATGATTTGCATAATTTGGAACGCAGTGTATTATCTATTTGTATTACAAATACTGTATTAAAATGTAATTTTGGTTGGTGGTGTGCCTCAGGATTTTGTAAACGTAAAAAAATGTGCCGCGGGTCAAAAAGGTTGAAAATCACTAGGGTGGGGGATGGTGCAATGATCAGAGTATTTTATTTGCAACCTGGAAGCTGGTGTATTAATACCATGGGACTTGTGGATCCAAATTAGCATTGTTAATAACAAAAAAGATGATGTTTGACAATGATCATGAATATTAATGCTGATAATGCAACTGTGATGAGTCACATAATATGTTTATTAAAGCAAAAGTGAATAAAATTTAAGTTTCTTTACTTGCACCATCAAGTGAATCAACCCACTTTTATAACAACAATATATAATTCTTTATTTTATATATCAATAATAGTAAATATTATAGGGCTGGAACAAATTCATAGTTATTTTTTATTGGAAAAATGCAATTGAGACATGAGCAGATCAACTGATGAGCGCTCTTGTGGAACTGATAAAACTGGAATCTCGAAGGCCCACTGTTTTATGTCATTCACACTGCAGTTTATATTATATTATCAAATTCACAAACAGACAGAGACAAATAAAGGAAATTGTGCCTCTGCAATTTTCCCACCACAGTAGTGAACAGGAGTTGTCAGCGCCTGGGGAAACCATGCTCAGGGCACCGGGGTAGCTTGGCAGTAGGGGGGCTTGAACCGGGGGCCTTGTGAACCCAAGTCCGCTTTCTTAACCATTAGGCCATTAACTGGATGACTCATATAACCATATTTAATTACATTTTGTGGCTCCTCCTCCTGACCCCAGTCATGAATTGGAAATATAAAATTAGAAATAAATAAAATTTTAATATTTATTTGGTACTAGAGTTCTTTTTCATGTCACTCAATGACAATACCATTTTTGGAATTGCTATTAAAAATGCCTTAAATTTCACCCTTATAATACTGAGAAGAGACGAGCGCTGAGGCTGAGCCTCACCGGGGATTGCACAATTACTATGCTTTGCAGGCATGGTCTACAGAGATATCGTTCTGAGGTCCCTCCTCATGTCGCTATTAACATGTTCACGTTTACTATATGAATTGAACGTTATCATATTAGCTGGGGATTTCAACACATATGTCTTATGTTGGATTATCAACAACTGTCTGTTTGTAACATGTCCTTGTGTCGAGCGGACAGAAACCCGCTGCACAGAGCTGCAAAGGTAGGCTATCAGTCCTCTGACCTCCCGCAGAAGAACCGCGTAAAACTGCGAGATCTTGTTGGACTGTTTGGATCATGCTTACTCTATCAGCAACCACAGCATTGTTGGAGTGGTCATTCTCCAATTGATAACACTGAAAACAAAATGTTTGAACAAGAGTCTGTCTATTCTGGCGGTGATCTCCACTGAGACAGAGACTTTAAAACTGAAGAGAGATCAGGAGACAGGGTTGTCTGTGTAAAGAATGCTCATATAAAATGTATGATCATATAAAACAAAACACGCTAAATGCAGCCAAACAAATGTTAAGTCATCAGTGTTCTCCAACCTTTTTTGTCCCATGGACCAGTTAAATGTCTGCCATTTTTCCACGAACTGGTCTTTATGGTGTGGTAGATAAATACCACTAAATACATTTTTAAATAGGTATTTTAAAAAAAAGTACCTTATTCAACTATGTACAACTTAATCAGCACACTAACGTCACATTTGTCTTTTAATGGAGAGCTCTTTACTTCCAAATGGCGAAGCAGTTTCTAGGGGCTTCATGGATTTACAGTTATGTGAATATTAAATGTGTCATAATGAACATTGAGCTATTTTGTTGTTGTGCAGTTACCCTAGGAAAATACATTGTTAATCTAATATTTGTTATGTATAATGACCGACTCAGTTTAAAATCTCACTGTGACATTAGATTCTAAACTGACGTCATCGCAGTCAGATGATGTCAGTGCCTCACCAGACATGAACCTTGCCACATTTCATTAACAAAGCTTTTATATGACACCTGTACGGTATATATTATTTGATCCAGTTGTAGTATCTAAGGCAAATAGGTTTTTGTATTGATGTGTTTCTTTTGGCATACCCTAGACATTAAGTAAACATTCAAAGGGAACAGTCTTAAAAAAACAAGATTGATTAAAAAAAGTGATTACATTGTCTTGTATAATATTATATTGTATAATAGCATGCAACTGTATGTGGTATTATTTTAACCTTTAGCATATGAAGCCATTGTAGGCACATAACCAGGACTTGTGTAATGTGAAGGCTAAGAAAACGTTCCAACTGAGTGTTTTCTTAGCCTTCACATTACACAAGTTCTGGTTGTGTAATGTGAAGGCTGTGGGACAGAACTCTGCCTCAACACCACGTATTTCAGGTACAATGGACAATTCTATAAACAGAAGCATGGCTGTGCCATGGGTTCACCCGTTTCATTATTACAAACCTATACATGGAAAGCATAGAAACTAGAGCCTCAATCTCCTTTAGACGGACAAAGCCAAGGCAATGGTTTAGTTATGGTGACGATACATGGGCCACGGTAAGAAGGCAAGAAGTGGAGGCTTTAACTAAACACATAATTTGGTCAAAAACCACATCAAATTCAACAGGGACGAGACTAAGGATGGAAAACTTCTTTTCTTGGACTGCAAGGTATCAGTTGGGGAAAATGGAGACCTTGCCACAGAAGTCTACAGGAAACCCACACGTACTGACCAATACTTATTCTTTGACTTTCACCACCCACTGGAACACAAACTCAGTGTCATCACTGACCCTGCAACACAAGACAGACAGCATCCAATCCGGAGAAGAGGGAAAACAAAAGGAACACACACACACATCAGACAGGCCCCGGAAACTTGTGGCTATCCCAACTAGGCCTTCAGGTAGTGGTTTATTTATTCCAAAGAATAAAGAAACCACTACAAAACACATCACAAAAGGTCAACAAGAGGAAACACATGGTGGTGCTCTATGTATCGGGGGTATCTGAGAAACTACGTAGAATTCTCAGCAAACACAACATTCATGTCTACTTCAAACCGACCAACAGACCCGGACAGAGATTAGATAATTTTAAGTTTAACTGTTCATCAATACCAGAGCAGGCTTCTCTAGCTGGGAGTAACCACAACTTCCATTCACATCTGGACATGTGACAAGAAAACTGCTCACTAACATCAGGAACAGTTTTTGTCTAAAAAGGTGTGACCAAAACAACTCTTGACACCAGTGGTGAGGAGAGTGGTCTAGAGTAGTATAACTACTAAAGTTCCCTCCAACAACAACAACAACCAGAAACTGGTTAATCTGAGCAGCACTAATCATGAGCAAGCCACCGTGGCTGTAAATAAGCCCAGAGTGCAATGATTACAAGTTTGTTTTTTATTTTTTTCATTTTAATCTTGACACTAATTACAAAAGCAACTTTCACAGAGCAGATTCACAGAACATTTGACTCTTCACCCTCCTCACCCAAGTATGAGGGGCATCTTTTTTGTTACTGTCATTACACTGTTATCTTGTGGTAATAAACTGTTCAAAAAAGGGGAAGAGCAATTTATTGTGCATTGTAGAAGGCTGTTGTGAGGTGTTTTTGGGAAGTGATTTTAACTGAGTGTCTATACCAGTGTTCCGAAAGAACTAGGTCGAGGACCGGCACTGCTCTGTGGGCCAGTTGGTACCGGGCTGCACGTGAATTATGCATAACTTACATTATTTTCAGACTCGCACTCTGGCCAGTAACACATACATTACCTCAAAACTAAAATTCCCAAGCTATTAATGGGGGTCATTGAAGTAAAAAAAGACTGTCTCCTAAAAAAAAAAAAACTTGCTGCATTTCACAAGTAATTTCAGGAGTTGAACTTGAAATATGGATTTAATTTGACAAGTTGTTCCCTGCACCAAGACTGTGCAGCATATGCAGCAAATGGCTCTCTAATGAGGTGATAAGGTGCAGATAGTTTGTTTTTGTAAAATATGGTTTGTTTTTGTGAACTAAATAAATGTCAAACCTTTTAGCTCCTTTATTGGCGAAAATGGGGTATTGCAAGGAAAAGTAGAAGTAGAATGACATCCTGGGTTTAGTTCAATCCTCAACTGAGAAACTTCATCAGTTTCTGGTTGATGTAAGAGGGAACTCAAGTAGCTCTACTCCTCTAGACCAATCCCTTCACCACTGGACAAAGGTGTGAAGAGTGTGTGGTCTAGAGGAGTAGAACAACTACTTCTGCAACTGGAAGTTCCTCAGTTGAGGAATGAAACATCTTTCAACTCCAAGATTCTTCTTGGAGTTGAAAGATGTTTCATTTCATGTCCAGTTGCTTACAACTAAACCTTTTTTGGATGTCATGACCTCATGGATGATTCAAATGGATGAATGAGAATCTTCACAGGCTAAGAAAACACTAAATTAGATAAGAAAGTTTCATGTAATGCCTCTGGAAATACTTGCATAGGTCTCTAAACGAGAAAAGAAGCTGAGGATCTGGGGATGTTGGGCAGGAGATCTGAATTTTTTTTCTTTTTTTTGAGCTAGTATGTTACTTTGAGGGGTTTTAAGCTAGATAGATAGATAAGATAAAGTAATTATTATACACACCACTGTTGAACATGTATTTAAACAGATCACATTTTCAAAAACAAACAAAAAAAACCACAACATCTGAACTCATCACCATTCAAAACTCACAAGTAAACAATAATGCATTTAGAAAAGTTTATCTTAAGCAGACCTGGGCAATTATTTTGACCCCCGGGCCACAATGGGTACTAACATTTGGGTCATGGTCAGGATCAGAAGTAGTATTTGTGTGAACTAAGATAAATGATGAGAAAAGTCATGAATATTGCTAAAATGCAATCAGCCTTTTCTGCATTTTTCATTGAGAAAATTAGGGATTTACAGGGAAAAGGTAGAAGGATAATGACAATTTAAATTAACACTGTAATATGGACAAGTTGGCAGGCTGGATTAAAAAGCCAAATGGGCCATATCCAGCCCCCAGGTCTACGTCTGCCCAGGTTTGATCTAAAATAAATGATGTAAGGGTCGTTACTTACAATTTTAAAACCAAAGATCCTTTAGAATTTATTCTAATAGTATCAGAATATGGATGACATTATTATAAATATTTATAGTTATATTAGAATTTGATTCTCTCAATAATGTCAAGTATGAACTTTCAAGTACATTCTTTTTATTCTTTATATAAATTGAGGCCTTCCTCTACAGACTCTTCGGTACTTGTCCGCAGACAAGGGGTTCAGAACTAACAGAAATGTAGATTTAAGGGTTTCCAACTACTGTGTACTCTACTATGTCTTATCTCTTACATTCTTACTTTCTTACACGTCCCGTTTTGTTTATTTTTATTTTTTTCCACTCCCGATTCATTGTTGTAGCTCAGCTGATTCGTGATGGCTCCCCCTTCTACCTCTCCTACTCCTCTGTCTTGCTCGTTCTGCTACATGTTTAATTATTCCCTTGCCTTGTTTAGTGAGGGTAATATTTGTAATCATTATGGTCTATTAGTTAGATAGGAGGCGAGGCTTAATGATCTCGAAGCTTGGGTCTGTGTTGTAGAGATAAAACTGATAATAAAATTGTTAACTTCAGTTAGCCAGGCCCCCTCAGCCGCGTTGAGGGGGGCTGGCTCCCGTGAGTTCACCCTCGGCTTTTCCCAAGCCGAACACAGGAACCCTGGGTGATGGTCAGGAGAAAATGTAGTTCGTGACTAAAGCCCGTCGAGACCCACGTTCCGCTTCCGGTTTCTTACCGTTATGCCCTTGACGACACCCATGTGGAGGGTAGAGTTCTGCTCATTGAGGACTCTGTTTTGCAGAATGTGAAGCTGCCCAGCACCGCTGCTGTGGTCTGCATCCCTGGGGCGAGAGCGGGTGACGTTGAATCACACCTGAAGTTACTGGCTAAGGCTGAGAGAAGGGTTAAATATGGTAAAATTGTTATTTACGTTGGCATTAATGATTTGCAGTTACATCAATCGGATGTTACGGAAGTAAGCTTAGATGCAGTGTGTAGGGTGGCTAAGTCGTTATCTGACTCCGTGGTTTTCTCTGTTCCCCTGCCCGATTTTGGAAGTGATGAAATGTTTAGTCGTGCAGCATCACTTCACTGCTGGTTGTCGAGATGGCTCTGCAAACGGCGTGGACTTTGTTGATAATTGGAGGACTTTCTGGGGTAGACCTGGTCTCATTGAGAAAGACTCCATCCATCCCACCAGGGATGGAGCAGCTCTGCTTTCTTGTAACCTGGCCAAGTGCTTAAACATCAGTTGACTTGGTTTTGGGACAGGGTGGCGGAGCTGCAGTTTTCTCTCTGGTCCGTTGCCTGCTTATTGAGACACATTGAGCCACATTGAGACTATGTCTGTTCCCCGGTCGCTCAAAATAACTAGCAGAGGAGCTATTCCCAGTAATCTTATTAAAATTAGGAGCTCCACTAGGCTACCACAGGACAGGAGAATTAAATGTGGATTACTTAATTTACGCTCCATGTCTTCCAAAACCACCCATGTGTAATGGTTCGCAGTAGGAGACCCAAAAGCCAAAACTCTGAGTGTGTGGTGTAGAATGCAGGAAAAAAGTAAAGAACAGAAACAAATTCAACCTGGAACGGCTGGAAGGTAACCGCAGGGAAAAACTAGAAAAGGAAAACAAAAACTAAATCAACCTGGAACCGCTAGAAGGTAACCGCAGGGCAAAGCTAGAAAAGGAAAACTAGGTTTTTACTCAGGAATTTCAAGAACCTACAAACTGAACAAATCTGAACTAAACGACCAAGTACTCACAAACAATATCATGAAACACAAGAAACAGGGACCAGAAAAAGACCAGAAACAATGAACCGAACAGGAACAGATACAATGAACCAACCGACGCCAAAAACGAGAAAACAAGGTACAAACCCGAGAGTAGTGATGGGTCCAACGACACTGAAGCCTCGGTGCCTGTGCCGAGCAAATGAAGCAAAACCCTGCGTCGGTGCCTGTATCCCTTTGAGGTAAGTCACGTGACTGACACAGGAACTGCGTCGTTTGGTGTTAGAGCGCCAAATTGTGTTTAAAAGAAGGAGAATGTATCGACATGGCTGTGGAGTGTGTTGGAGTAAAGTAGTTTGCGTTGCGAGGATTTTTGGCTTGCTAGTAAGTAGTATGGATCGACCAAATAAGAGGACGTTTTCTCCCGTGTGGGATCTTTGCAATCTGATCAAAGAAAAATAAGGTAAATATTTTTCCCATTGTCATTTACACTATTTATTCCGTGGTAATAAAGTGTATGCTTTGAATTATTATTGTTATTACACGGATTAAATTAGTTTACATACATTCATTTGTAAATGTAATTGTAGGTGAAATGTAGGATTTGCTCTCAAGAGCTTTCTTACACCAATCGGAGCACTTCTGCAATGCTGAGGCATTATCATGCCCGGCATGAGAAGGAAGAACCCGTCCATACAACTAAGAACAACTCCGGTGCTTCCAGAAAGCAGGCGGTAGATGATGCAATATTCAATATGATAATAAAAGACTGCCAGCCGCTTAGCATCATGGAGGATGAGGGGTTCTGCGACCTGCTACAGCTTCTGGAGCCCTCATATATTCTGCCAAGCAGAAATGTATGTCAAAAGAGCTGATGAACTGGAATTGGTGGTATACACTGTATGTCCTTCATTATCATTGTGGCAGTTGGTGGCCTAATGGTTTAGGAAGCAAACAATGGTCCGCAAGGACCCTGGTTCGAATCCCGTTTCCACTGAGGTGCTTTACATGCTTATTATTAACAGCAGTGTTTAATGTTGCACATGAGCGTTGAAACAAATTCCTAGTTATTAAAGTCTGTTCATTGACAGTGGCAACAAGACTGATTCTAATATGCATGTGTTTTACTCATTAATCTTTTCACCTTGTGTTTTTAATTTTAGACTATCAAGAACATGATTGCCCAAAAGTATGGGGAAAAAAAGGAGAAGGTGAGAAATGAACTGCAGAGAACTGCTGCAGTTAGTTTAACAGTCGACATGTGGACATCCATCAACATATAGGCGTACCTGGCTGTGACCTGTCACTACATCAACACAGAAAACCATACAATGTGTACATCAGTGTTGGGAGTACAACACTTCACCCAGCAGCACACTGCTGAAAATATTACCCAAGCCAAACAGAAAATAATGGAAGAGTGGGCCATAGCAGAGAAAGTGAGATGTCTGGTCACAGATGCAGCAGCAAACATGATTGCATGTGCAGAAAGCTCCAAGTCATGCACACAATTTGCATTGCACACTCACTTAATTTAACAGTGAGAAAATCAGCTGACCAAATTGAGAAACTCGCAGATATTCGTAATAAAACAAGGCAGATTGTGACTTACTTCAGAACCAGTACCATGGCCAAAGAGAAGCTGGCACAAGTCCAGCTACGAATGGTAGGACCAGTGAGAAAACTAATAAATGAGGTGTCAACTAGAAGGAACAGCACGTATTTAATGCTGGAACGTATGACGGAGCAAAAGGAGTCAGTGTTGGTATCTCTGACGTCTTTAAAAAGTGATATACCACCTCTAACTACACAAGAACACACCATCGTAGAGGAGACTGGTTAGCATGTAGCTAACGGTGCGGCTAAGTGTAGAGCCTAGATTGTGGAGAGAGATAAATGCGGATAAACGCTTCGCCAACCCCTTATTATGGCGAAACAAACAGGCAGTGGCACATCAACTCACGAAGCCAAAGTAAAAAAAAAAAAAAAGTGGTTCTTTTTAGTTGGAATTGCGTATTTGCGAACAGAAGAACAAAGGGTGTTACTGGGTGAGATGTTTTCATTTCAAGTGAGAAAGGGGTGCTCTGGAAAATCCTCTGAAAAGCATGCAAAGCTAAAGTAACAAGCGAGATTTCGGAGGGAAAAGCGTGGGCTGAATGGATGCAGCTCTGACTTCATGAGTTTCTTTAATGATAAAATTGTAACTATTAGGGAAACGTTAAATGGCCTCATGACATCAGCTGCAGCTAATCTGCATTCTGATACAGTGGTGCAGGAGGTTGGTAAACCAGACATATCCCTAACCACATTTGACCCCATAGTCTTACGTCAGCTCACTGCCATGATCTCCTCAGCTAAAACCTCTACGTGTATTTTAGATCCTATTCCCACTAGGCTCCTTAAGGAGGTGTTCCCCTTAATTGGCCCCTCCATATTAGATATAATCAATCTACCTCTTACAATTGGCTATGTTCCCCTAAATTTCAAAGTTGTCATCATCAAACCACTCCTTAAGAAACCCTCCCTTGACCCAACCAGAGGTCATAGCTAATTATAGACTCATTTCCAATTTGGTTTTTATCTCCAAAATCATAGAGAGGGTTGTTGCTGACCAGCTCTCTGATTACCTAAATTGCAACTATCTATTCGAGACCTTCCAGTCAGGCTTTAGGGTTAATCATAGCACTGAGATTGCTCCGGTTAGAGTCACAAATGACATTCTGATGGTGTCGGACCAGGGTTTTGATTCAGTGCCAGTCATGTTAGATCTTAGTGCAGCATTTGATATGGTTGACCACCAGATTTTATTGAGTAGGCCAGAGAACTTGTTCGGAATCCGTGGCACTGCCTTAGAATGGTTTCGGTTGTACTTAACTGACCGACATCAGTTTGTTGAGATTATTAATACTCAGTCACCACGCACCAGAGTCAGCATTGGTGTCCCACAGGAATCAGAGCTAGGTCCAATCTTGTTCCCCCTTTATATGCTCCCTCTGAGTGACGTCACCAAAAAAAACATTCAATTGACTTCCACTGTTATGCTGATGACAATCAATTATACTTATCAATTAAGGCTGGTGAACAAGATTATCTACAGCGGCTTAAATCCTGCGTAGATGACATTAAGACCTGGATGGCACGCAGTTTTTTGTTACTAAATTTGGATAAGACTGAGTTGTTGGTCTTAGGTATCTGACATAATAGCATCTGATAATAGTTTAACCACGGCCTCCAACACCTCTGTTAAAAACCTAGGTGTTATTTTTGACCAGGAGCTTTTGTTTGAATCACACATTAAAATGTGTCTAAGCTACTTTCATCTCCGTAACATTAGTAAAGTTAGTTAGTTAAAAGGCAGATACTTCCCCAAGATGCAGTTGAGAAGCTGGTCCATGCCTTTGTTACTTCTAGGCTGGACTATTGCAATTCTTTATTAGCCGGATGCTCAGCCGGTTTTCTGAGAATTCTGCAGCTTATCCAGAACACAGCAGCTCATGTAACTAAAACTAGGCAGAGGGATCATATTTCCCAGGTCCTCGCCTCTCTTCTTTGGCTCCCGGTTCATTTTAGAATTCAATTTAAAGTCCTTCTGCTCACCTACAAGGCTCTCAATGGGCTGGCGCCCTCCTATATAGTGGAGTTGATACAACCCTATCATCCCACTAGTACTCTTCATTATCTAGGAGCAGGTCTTCTTGTGGTTCCACAAATCTCTAAATCTAAATTTGGAGCTAAAGCCTTCTGTTATCAGACTCTCTTACTTTGGAACCAGCTGCCAGTCCTAGTCCGGCAGGCAGATACAGTCTCTACTTTCAAAAGTAGACTTAAGGCTTTTCTGTTTGACCGCGCCCATGGTGGCGTACGGGTCCAGCTGTAGACCCCATGTGGGCCCCATTGCTCTTGACACCTCTTGACGGGGACCTCGCATCCCCGGAGTCTCTATTCTTTCCCTAGAATCCCATTTCCCCTGGGCCTGACACAGGACTTTGCCTACATATCTTTGGCCCAATTCGCCTTGTATCCCACTGTCCGATCTGGACCCTGGACTTCGCCTTATGGAGCATTTATGAACTTGATTGGACCATGAATGGACGTTATAATGCCCTTCTTTATTTGTAGTCTTTAAATTTTAGTTTAATTTAGTTTTTACTTGCTACTGTTTAGTTTGCCCGCCTGTCTGTCCTGGGTGAGGATCCCCTCCACTCTCAATCACCCTGAGGTTTCTTCCTTTTTTCCCTTTCTGGGTTTTTGGGAGTTCTTCCGCAGCTGGTGTGAGGGTCTAAAAGGGCAGGTGGTATCTCTATATATTCTCTCTATATTCTTATTGTTTTTACGCAGGCTTGTTTGTAAAGTGCCTTGAGATAACAGTTGTTATGATCTGGTACTATTAACAAATAAAAGTTGAAGTTGAAGTAAATATTAACCCAATATATTTATGCTGATTGACAATTTGTATTTTATCTCCATTAACTAGTACATCAGGATCAGGTGACTCTCTGATTTGTGATCTGACTTGTTTTAGTGAAATACATGCCCACAGCTTTAGAAAGGTTTAGCTGTAAACAGCACTCCTATAACCTGATTGTCACACAGGACATTATTTTGTAATATAATGAGCGATAGATTCCGTTATTGCCTTGAACTTTGCTGAGTTATTGCCAAACTGCGGTTGGAAAAACTCTTGGATCGATCCAAATATCAATTTTATTCATACTAAGCAAATACTTGGATCAGATCGATAATATTATCCTGGGATAGATACTTCGCTCCCCCACAAATTTCCTCAAAGCGTGTCATTGCCGACAACATAAACAACAACAGCCGTGGTGGCCGAACTCAAGGCCCTGTTGGGCGAACTCCACCTCCTGAGGACACCGGACTGGCGTAGCAGAGTATGCCGTGCAGAGGAAAAGCGAAAGCGGTGTGCACGGAAGCAGACGAGAGGGAAGCGCGGAGGACTACAGGCTAGGCTAAAAGCTAGCGCCTGTCGACCACAGATCCCGTCTCTTTTTCTATCAAATGTCCGCTCACAACAATAAGATGGACCTGCTCTGACTGAGGCTGGGAGTCTACCAGAAAAGAACTGAAAAGAACTGCTTTCCACATTGACGGACAGGTAATGTACAGCGCAGACCGCAACCAGCAGTCGGGGAAAACAGTTGGAGGAGGACTGTGCATCTACATCAACAAAGGTTGGTGTACTAACAGCACTTTGATGAGCAGTCACCGCTCAGAGGCCATTGAATTTATGACCGTCAAGTGAAAACACACTACCACACTACCTCCCACGTGAATTCACAGCAGTATTTGTTATGGCTGTTTACGTCCCACCGGATGCTAAAGGCACTAAAGCTAAGGCAGTGCTGACTGAGCTACACAACAACATCAGCTTGCTGCAGCACAAGCACCCGGAGGCGTTTTACGTGGTTGCGGGGGATTTCAACCACGTAAACCTGATAGACATCCTGACTAAATTTTACCAACGTGTTAACATACCGACAGGGAGACAAAACACTGGACCACGTGTACACCAACAGAAAAGAAGCGTACAGAGCCTTCCCCCACTCCCACCTGGGTTTCTCCGACCATCAATCCATCATGCTGGTGCCCGTGTACAGAACCCTGCTCCAACACCAGAAGCCGGCCCAGAGGACCATCACAGTGTGGCCCAGTGACACTGTCCCCCAACTCCAGGACTGCTTCTACTCCACAGACTGGCAAGTCTTCAGAGATGCAGCTGTCCATGAAGGGGAGGTGGATCTGGAAGAGTACACATCTGCGGTCCTTGGGTACATGGGTAACTGTGCTGATGATGTTACTGTCACTAAAACAATAACCGTCCAACCTAACCAGAAACCCTGGCTGAATGCAGAGGTGAGGTCTCTGCTGAAGGCCAGGGATGCTGTTTTCAGGACCAGTGACAGAGTGGCAGAGGGGAGTCAAGTGCATCACTGATTACATGGCCAGAAATACACAGGTCTGATCCCTCTCTGCCCGACTGTCTCAACAGGTTTTACGCCCACTTTAAGGATCCAAACGCCCCCCCCAGAGCATCAGACTTACCCCACCAGCAGGAGAAGAGCCACCCAGTGTGACCACAGCGGAAGTGAGGAGGACCCTTCTGAGGATCAACCCACACAAAGCTGCTGGTCCCGACAACATCCCTAGACGGCTACTGAAGGGCTGCGCAAACGAGCTGACGGAGGTTCTGACAGAAATCTTCAACACCTCCCTGTGGCAGGCGCAGGTCCCTTCCTGTCTTAAGATGGCTACCATCATCCCCATCCCAAAAACGTCCACAGTGACACGCCTGAATGACTACCGGCCGGTAGCTCTTACCCCGAAAGTCATAAAATGCTTTGAACGGCTGGTCATGACCCAGATCAAGGCCACCATCGACGTCGCTGAGGACGCACACCAGTACGCATACCGGCAGGAGGCTGCGCTGCATCAAAAGCAGGACCACCAGACTGAGGAAAAAATTATTCCCTGAAGCTGCCAGACTGTTGAATTCTGATGGAAACCTGTAAACTGTATCTATACTCTGCTGTTACTGTCGCTGTTACTGTAATTTATTGTTTTTCTGCTCTTGTCACACCCCCTCACACAACAATCTGAAATTATCACCGCACTACCTCTCTTCTTCTCTCTCTCCTCTTCTTCTTCTCTCTCTCTCACCTCGATCCGGGGTCCGAGTATAGTATGTCTAACATGTGTTGCAATGACAATAAAGCATCCTTGAATCCTTCTTTGTGCAAATAGTGTAACCTGCCACCCTGCCCCGCCCGCCCAGCGCCCCTGCTACTGTGGTAAAACCACAAATTTACACAAACATGTGAAAAAAGCTCACCCAACAGAGAGCAACGAGCTGTAGGCATAGTTGTTGAGTGAG
This sequence comes from Paraplagusia blochii, assembly GCA_016785265.1. Lineage (NCBI taxonomy): Eukaryota > Metazoa > Chordata > Actinopteri > Pleuronectiformes > Cynoglossidae > Paraplagusia > Paraplagusia blochii. The sequence continues at coordinate 58,388 of JAFBJS010000911.1, forward strand.
GAGAAGCATCCCCAAGCCAGAGCTCCCCCGCGGACACAGAGACAATGAGGCTTTTCAGTAAAAAAAAATCAACAATACCCATTTAAACAAACATTATAAACAAACAAACTTTGCAAAAGTTTGGGTGTTCTGCTTCGCACTGGCTTTTTACTGGTATTTTTAGTACGTAGCAATAATTAAACAATATCTTGATGTTGCAGCCCTAGTTTTATTGGAACCCAATAAATATAGCTACCCATATAAATATAGGCTCTGTATCTCAAACCTGAAATATGAATATTGCTGACTGTAATAACTCTTTGTCAGTGTTAGTGTTAACTGTTGAAAGCTCACCAGTGTAGCTGGAGCGCTTTAGATCAAATGAAAAGATATTTGCAAGAGATGGATTTGAATCAGTAAAAATGTTTTTTTTTTGTGAATGAATGCACATTCTGTGAACTTTGCTCTTACCGCCCATTTTTTTTTCTGAATAACTGCTTTATCTCAGCACATAGACATCTGATTCTTCTCTATCCTTAAACTCAAGTTTTAGTACTGTCTCTTGATGCAACATTATCCCTTTCTGTTTGCCAAAAAAATAAATAAAAAATGTTGGGCGGTAAATGAGCTGCTGTAGATCTGGATAGTTTTGGCCTGTGATTCACTAAGATGTGGTTTAGGCTGTAAGATGAAATTAATATTCAATTTATTTGTTACTGTACTAACACACTAAAAAATCGATGGCATTTGGATTAGCAGATTTACGGGTGAACTGTCTCTTTCACTTCCACTGAGGTTCATTGTGTATATGCATTAGGCAAAAGGGAAGCTGCATTGCGGGAATACTTTCCACTGCATGATTGACAGAAGGACATTTTTCTTCTAGCATATATATATATATATATATATATATATATATATATATACATATATATATATATATATATATATATATATATATTTTTTTTATTGCCCAAGCCACCTCAGCTGACTCCTTTCGGTGTGGAGAAGCAATGGCTCTACTCTGAGCTCCTCCCGTGTGACAGAGCTCCTCACCTTATCTCTAAGGGAGCGCCCTGCCACCCTGCGAAGAAAGGTCATTTCCGGCGCTTGTATCCGGGATCGCGTTCTTTCGGTCATGACCCAAAGTTCATGACCATAGGTGAGAGTAGGAACGTAAGATTGACCGGTAAATTGAGAGCTTCGCCTTTTGGCTTAGCTCTTTCTTCACTGAATATCAAATATTTTTGACTGCACTAGCCTATCAGCTACTTTCCACACTTTTCTTAAAATTCTACAATAATAACATTGGCTACAACGGCTAAAATCTAAATCCAATTATCATTAGTGTTATTTTCAATTATGAAACTCTTTTTCCTCATCTTCTTGGCTTATATCTGTACTTCTCAAATAGTGGGGCGGGCCCCCCAGGGTGGGGCAGGGGTGCGGCCGGGCAGCGAATTGAACTTTCTCTTTCTTTTTGTTTGCTTTACATTATCAAGGATAAGATGTATGATGATTTATGTAAGAATTGTCATAAATTTGATAAACAATTTTTCTTTACCAAATACTTTTCCGACTTTTACAAGCGAAAAATTTATTTTCTGATGACTGTTTCTTCTTCATGTACTCCGCCAAATCTTGTTTGTAGAACTATCACTATCTCAGGGTGAAAGTTGGTGTGACTGAGTGAATGCTTTACTGGCAGCTGTCACCATTTCCATGAGTTGGCGGAGCTGCCTGCTGCGCGGGTCACGGCTACACATGTTTTGGGCCGGTGCGACCACGGTGCAGATGCACTTCCCATCTGCATCCTGGGCGGAGCTGTAGATCTGCCAGCCTTCCTCTGGACTCGGGTACAGCGCCTGCACAAACAAACTTTTGTTAGAAGATGAAGCACAGAAATCACTTGGTTTTCTCTCTGATAAATCTCAACATAATCAAAGACCTTTTTTTTTTAACTTGAGACTTTTATCATTTTGACACTTTTTTAAGGCAACCTATCAGTGACTTGTAACACGTTTTACAAAGATGTTTTTAACACTCTGATGAAAGGGGCTGAGGGGCACCTCAGAAAAGAGAAGCAGTTCCATCCAACACTGTTTACAGAAAAAAAAATGGGCAGCTGCTGAAGTTGTCATATAGTGGAAGAAATACTTCGAGGATCTTCTAAATCCCACTTACACTTCATCTGCAGAGGAAGGAGAGACAAGATGCTCAGTGGATGATCCACCCATTTTCTGTACTAAAGTCACTGAGGCAGTTAAGAATCTGCAAGGTGGCAAGACTCCTGAGTCTCTGGATGTTGTGAGACTGTCGTGGTTGTCTCTGCAACATTGCCAATCTGTCTGTATTGCCCGCCACCACCGTCTGTGGCCTGTGAATGAGTTCAAAGTTATAAGGCTGTAACGGCAAGTACCACCATATGATCCTCGTTCTCAATACTGTCAGACACAAACGTTTTTAAATGGGCACCACACAGACAGTGTTATGGAGTTTGCTTCCTCTGTATTTGTGCTCTCCTTCTCTTGCAGTCCCGGCTCCTACTTATACAGGGAGAGTCACTATTAGTGAAATTACTCTCTGCTTTCCCTGCTGCAGCTAAACGCTAACCACTGCCACTGACATATTTAACACCTGTCTTCGGCAGACGCACTCCCCACATGCCTTAAGACCTCCACCATCATCCCCATCCCCAAAACATCCAAAGTGACAGGCCTGAATGGTTACCGGCCGGTAGTCCTTACCCCAATAGTCATGAAACGCTTCAAACGACTAGTCATGGCCCAGATCAAGGCCACCATCAATGTCGCTGAGGATGCGCACCAATATGCAGACTGAAGCAACAGATCCACAGAGGACAGCATCACCTCTGTGGTACATACTGCCCTCACCCACTTGGGGAGGAAGGATTCCTATGTCTGCCTACTCTATTTGGACTTCACATCAGCTTTTAACACCATCACCCCTCAGACACCAGGTCCGGTCCTGTAAAGATCAATGCCATCTCCTCTTCCTCCATCAAGCTCAGCACTGGTTCTCTTCAGGACTGGTTCTCCCCAAGCTGTGTGCTGCTCACTCCCCGCCACACAGTAATCCTACGCTGCAAATTGCCACTGCATCTCCCTCTCCTCTTCCCCATTCTTCTCCCTCCATGATCCGAGTATCTTATTCCGTTCATCATATGTCTAGCATGTGTTGCTAGTTGCTGATGACAATAAAGTTTCCTAGAATCATTGAATCATGGCCTTCATTGTCTTATTCAGCCGCTCCACCAGGGGCTGTACAGCCAGAGGTGGCTGTCAGAGTGACCACCTCCTTCTGACTGTGCAACCAATGACGCCTGACCCAATCCATTAACCTCGTCATAAGCACCTCGATCACCTGGCGGCTGAATCCCAAAACTGGTCGGCAAAGGTAAAGGGTCTATCTGCAACTCCCAGCCCTGGTGCTCAAAAAAGACATCAGTGGTCGTCAGTGAAATAACCCAGGTGATCCAAAACCGCCTTCCTGACGTCCTGGTACCTCCCCCTTGTAGCCGCTGGCAGGGCCAACGTTGCATTCTGGGCTTCTCCGAAGAGGAGCAGTTGCAAGCAAACCGCCCACTGCTTTCCTGGCCAGCCGCACAGTCGTTGCGAAGGTATACAGATTAGAATGCCAGTGCCCGTCACAGTCATCCACTGAAGGAACACACAGCACTGAAGGAACAGCAGTGAGACCCCTGCTGTCAGGAAGGCTATACCTTGCCCTGCCTGTGCCAACTGCTGGGCTAGGACAGTGCACAGTGCATGCACAGTTCCGCCACCTGCTCCCAGTGAGTCATCTTTTGGACCCAGTGCGTGGGGACCAATGTTCCCTCCAATTTTTCATGGGCAGACAGAGAACCTCCCTGAGCACACTCAGGACCACTGTGAGCAACATAAGATGTGTACGCTAAATGTGATTTTAAAGGTAAAAATGATCACTTGTGGGTGTTCTAGTAATTTAGAAATCCCACGTGTTATAGCTTAAAGCTCTGCAGGCCACACAACCTGAGCTTGTGGGCCAGTTCAACCCACCTTTGATATATTGGCTGTAGAGCATGAAACAGAAGTGTATGGATTAGAAAAGTCCAATTGTTTGCTATGGTTGGGTCTGGATGATCAAGACGTGTAGTGAACCAAGTGCAAAAAAAAAAAAAAAGCAAAACAACATTCTATGTTCATGAACATGTCATTGTTTAAATTTTGGTCCGCTACTGTTTACAAAGCGAGGGATGATAAGAATTATTATTATTCTTTTGATAGTTTCAATGACAGAGCTCTGACTTTAAACAAAACAAATCCTGAACAATAAATAACTTACAGTAAGGAATGAAGTGATTAGAGGGACAACATAGACAGGAAGGTTTGGAGAAAGAGCTAGAGAAGACAGATTAAGATAGTTTGGACATGTTCAGAGGAGGAAGAGTGGATACATTGGTAGAAGAATGATCCCAGAGATGGAGAAAAAGATACAGAGGACAGGGTGAACTGGAAAATGTTCACTTGCCGTGGCAACCACTGAAGAAGGGACAAGCCAGAAAGGAATACCTTTAACTGTCTTCATTTTTACAGTACACCAATATTTAGTTTGACAGTCAGCTGTTTAATTTTGATGTTTTGGGGAGGTCTCTTTGGTTTTTCATTTGTTTATCAAAGGAAAGTGTAATCATGTCACAGGTGGACAGTCAGCTGCCACTTCAAGATCTGAGGCATCCCGTTGTTGATCACATCTCTTAGAGTAGCCCTTTCTCGTGAAAACAAAACAAAAAAAATAAATCACCCAGTTTCACCTCTCGTTCGCACATACTCGAACAGCCATCCCATCTTAAAAGAACAACATTTCTTTTTTACTTTGGCTTCGTGAGTGGATGTGCCCCCGTTCGTTTTGTTGTAATAAGGGATTAGCATAGCATTGATTTGCATTTATATGTCTCCACAGTCTATGCTCTACACACAACCCTTTTAGCTACATGCTAACCTGCAAAACAGCTGCTCTTACATATAGAGCACTGTTAATAACATTTATTGGCTGCTAAGTAAATACTTGTAAACCGCATCACATTATTGGCTGGACGGTGTTAGTTATTGTTTTACTAAAGTACCGCCTGTTGTCACATGTCAGTCATAGATTTGCTGTGCGTGACTGCGCAGGCGCCGCAGCCTAAAGTAAACAATGATGGGGACTAACTCCACCATCACCCAGTGCTGCTGGACCGTCATCGTGGCTGGTCCGTCACCGTGTCCAGGCTTGTTGGGCGCCAATTGTAACAGTACAGTAACAGTTTTTATTTCCAGAATCAACAGCTGCTGGGCTATTTTAGTCCTGTCCTGTCAGACACGCACATTTTTAAAAGGCCACCACACTGGCAGTGTTATGGAGTTAGCTTCCGCTTTGTTTGTGCTCTCCTTCTCTTGCTATCCTGACTCCTACTTACACAGGGTGTGTGCAACATCAGCGCTAACTACTGCCAAACCTCCACAGTGTGAAAGCAGGGCATCTTCTAATTTCAAATGCAGGAAGGAAATTTGTTAAGATCAATAAAATGGTTGAGTCAGGTTCTTTTGAGCTGATCTCATAATAATAATAATAATAATAATAATAATAATAATAATAATAATAATAACAATAATAAAAACATTGATTTTATGTAGCGCCTTTCAAGTAACCCAAGGTCGCTTTGCAATCATCAGTAGAAACCCAACCAAGGCTGCGTACTCAGCCCTCTGCTCTTCACCCTAGCTCCGACCACCTCGTGAAGTTTGCGGACGACACAACTGTAGTGGGTCTCATCACTAGAGGAGACAAGACTCACTACAGGAAAGAGTTAGATCTTCTTACCATGTAGTGCAATGACAACAACCTCGTGTTGAATGTCAGCAAAGCAAAGGAAATTGTCATCAACTTCCAGAGAGGCCGCAGCGAACACCTGCCACTGACTATCGATGGTGCCGCTGTGGACCCCCTAAAGTTTTTGGGGGTGCACATCAATGAAGACCTCTCCTGGACAACCAACACCACATCACTGGCAAAGAAAGCTCAACAGCACCTCTACTTCCTGCGGAAACTAAAATGAGCAAGTGCATCACCATCCATCATGACCAACAGCACCTCACTCGCAAAGCCATCACAATTGTAAGTGACCACACCCACCCTGCACACAGCCTGTTCAGCCTCCTACCCTTTGGGAGGCGCTACAGGAGCCTCTCATCTCGCACCACCGGACTCACTAACAGCTTCATCCACCAAGCTGTTAGATTGTTGAACTCTCTACCCTCTCCTCTCACACCCATCACTCCCACTTGAACTCTTCCCCACAAACACACATACAGAGCACCTTAATCTGGAACTGTTTACTGCACTTTTTTCTTGCACTATAACCATCTGTACTGTACCTATGACCTCTTGGCACAACTATCACCTGCACTGTTGTAACATTATGTATCTAATGAAATGCACTATTTTACATAATTTTCTACCGATTATTTATTTCATGTTAATATCTATTATGACATGACTGTAAACTCCTATTCTACTCATCTGGTCAACTGTAATGCCCACTGATAGGAAAATTCTATTGTATTTGCTTACTATGTTATTTTCATATTAAATGTGTGCTTTGCCCTGCTTTGTAACTTTTATAGAAGAAAGAACTGAAAGATGAACACATGGTCACTAATTTCTTAACAGGATGTTTTGCTGTCTGCTGAAAGGTCAAAAGTGTATATGTGAGGTGACAGACATGGTCCTGTCTTGTTTCGATATTATAAAAAAGGAACGACTGTTTAGCAGTGGAAAAACTCTGTAGGCGTAACTGTCACATGTGTATGTATGCAAGAAGACTGTATAAAAATGTGTGCACCAAAGGTGTTCTTTGGTGCAGTTCTGTATGTAATCATTGCACTGTACCCGCTTCTGCAATTAAATCAATTGACTTGAGTTTTGACTCTTAGCCTTTTGTGTGTTAGGAAGCTTGGGTATGAACTAACAGCTATCTTTGACAGTCCTTTTACAGAAAAGTTTCCTGACACCCACTACCCATCTATTTTGCACTAACTATTCTGACTGCAGACTGCAATATGGCAGACTTCATTGTAAACTGTATTGTAATGTTGTGTTTTGTCTGTGCATGGGATAGCGGGGAACGCAATTTCGTTACCCTTGTATGTTCTGTACATGTAAAGGTATTGACAATAAAACTGACCTTGACCTTGACCTATTAATCCCTCAGGAGTATCCTTCGAGAAATTATGCCTCTGCATTTAACCAATCAACGTAGTGTGCAGGGGCCTGCTGGCTGATCAAGCACCTGGGGAGCAGTGCGGGTGGACCATGCTCAAGGCACCTTGGTAACTTGGAAATAGGGGGATTCGAACCACTGCGCCACCAACTGCCCCTAATGCCATACAGGTTGTTAAAATTTTAATATCCATACATCCCATAAGTCAAAGTTTCAATTCTATATTTTCAGCACAAAGATCACAGGGCAAGTTTTGCGCTCAAGTCTTGTGTCAGGCTGCTCCTCATTAAAAGAATTGCACTCACCTGCGCCGGTGCAGCGTCAGCCTCACCGCTGGTTCCCTCTCCCAGCCGCAGCTGATCGCTAACCACTGCCCCGCTCTCACACACATATTCATAAATATTTTGTAATAAAATGTTATTATTTATTATTATTAAGGAAAATAGAGTTTTCACATTTTAAAAATTGGATAAAAACTTTTTTTTTACAATCATATTTCAGCTATCTAGTGTTGTCAGTCGCCATGAAATCTACCACGGCCTTCAGAATCAAAAGTGAAGGCCGTGCCTGCTGTGAGTGCATGGGCACATCTGGCTCAGTTCACAGCGCTCAGCGCCAGTTAACAGGCTACATTGGGACCTCGGACCATCCAGCATACTCTACCTAAAGGAAACACGTATCTGTCCCGTGATTGGATAAGCTCTCCCAGGTGTCTGACAACGGCATCTTGGGACATATTGAATTTGAACTAGGAGGTTTGCTGGCTACAGACAGATTGTGTCAGACTGTGTCATATTTTTGGGTAAAATAGAGGTAACTTCGTGAAACTTCTTTCTTTCTTACTGAATATGACACAGACTTGCAGTACCACCTGTCCACTAACAGGATGTTTACTGGAACAGCAGGGAAGAATCCAAAGTAACCTTATTCATGCTATTGCTGAAGTGATGTAAGACAAGACAAAAGCGGAGATCAAAAGTGCCCCTTCCGTCGCTGTGATGGTTAATGAAACCACAGATGTGGGGAACACATACTGCACAGCTCACACTGGCCCTATGCCCAGGAGTGTTTTGTGAAATGTGCAGTGTTGGGACAGTTACTTTAAAAAAGTAACTTGTTACTTTACTAGTTACTGCGCTGAAAAAGTAACTAGTTACGTTACTAGTTACCAATTATAAAAGTAACTAGTTACTTTACTTTACTTTGAAAACACATTAACCTTTATAGGGCAAGTGACTGTTTTTG